>JAZHYW010021313.1:0-164777 GCA_037355805.1 Ixodes ricinus
AGCAAGTGTCCTTTCAGCCGAGCTGCCCTAATGGGTATAACTCAGACCGCCCGGAATGCAACCGAGGCACTCCTTCTCGGAGCGCCGCCAGCCTTCGTCGCTGAGCTGCATTCCCACCCGCCGACCTTTCGAAGTCAACACTTGGGTCTGACGGCGCACAAGAGACAATGACGCAACAGCAGGCAAATGCAGCCTCTGCTGTGCTTCGATCTCTTAATCCCTCAGACTCGGCCGTCAGCTTCTCCGCACAGAGATAACACTGACGCCGGGCCTACGAGCCGCAGCACAGCACAGCTGCTGCCGGTGCATCGAAACCACCTCGGCGGGCCCACACAGAGGGGAACAACCCGCCAGCCGACATGCGGAGAGCGACTTTCACCACAGAGAAAAACACGCCGGCGCGAATCACCCCGCTAGAAAACGCAGCCCGATGACGGTGCCTGGATGCAGACCAGCAAAGTGTTAGGCTCCCGCTGCCGACACGGCCACCGGTCAGGAATCCCTATCCCGACATACCGAGGGTACGGAGACCGAGTGAGTGCGACAGACTCTCTAAAACCTGGAAAACGTACCAACAGGCCAAGGGAATGTCAGACCACGCAGAGCTACTTGAACGCATTTTGCCAATCTCGTTGGTGGACCAAGCGGGCAGCGGTGGTCTGGCCTAACCGGGAAGCCAGCTGTCGTCGACCGAGCAGTTCCGCGCATTTCGCCAGGAATCCCTCCTGCAGACTACGAACGCAGGATGAGGCGAGAGTTTGAACAACGGACCCCAACATCCAGACGGAAGTCACTGTTGGAGTTCAAGTATATGATGCAAGAGTTTGAGCGAAGCAGAACCCTCAGCGCCCAATGCAGAGCGGGTAGAGCTGCAGTTACTGAACGACCACTTTTTTATGGGTGTATTCAGGTGCGTCGCCACACGAACGAATCCGGCCTGGAGGTCACGGATTCAGGGAGACATTCTTGCCGCATTTGTTTATCGCCCCCACCCCCAGCATCAGCCGCATTCTCGGTCGCTGCGCTGCGGAACGGAGACGGGCGTCTGGAAACAGGAGACACGAAGCCGCCCACTTTCACGCAAAACGGTGCCTAAGTCGCCACACATCGATGACATATCAGATTGTGCGCCGACCTGCACTTACTTTAACGGCGTGGCGCAGAGACCGCGCCAGCAGTTCAACAGGCGAGATCAACACAGAGTTACCGACGCCACGGAGGAAACGCAGGCCACGTTCTCAAACACGGTTGTATCTAAAGGGCGCTGGCGCGTAGCAGAATCGGCATAGACTCATCGGCGGTCCCGGCAACAACGCGTTTTCGCTTGCAATAGCGCCAACCACCTGGTTCGGCAATGCCCAGAACGGCAGAACCCTGGTCCGGGCCAGTCGGGAACGCAGCAAAAGCCGGGCCATAACCAACTCCGGGCGCCTTGGAAACGGCACGGAGCAAGAGACTTTTGCCTACAGCCGTACAGAATAGGCTTTCCACCGGCACGCTTAGCGCCATTCATAGCCCTGACGCATTGTCGGTCGGACGCTCGGCAGTACTGCGATTACCAGAGCCAGCGCCTTTCGCTGGCGACGGCGTTGACTCACTTCCAGCAAACCTGAAAATAAGGAGTATGGCGCAACACGCCTTTCGGACCAAGGTGGCGTACCGTACGCATTCAAGCGGTAATTGTGCGTTGTTGCGAGATGGGAGAACGAGTAAGACGTGTAACGCTTTGTTTATCTCCAGTCTTTCCGGCTCCATCATCCTGGCAGAGATCTCCTTTCTCGCCAAAAGAGGGACTTGATCGCGAGAAGGGTATTACCGGAGGGCACATCAAGACTGAAACCCTTCTGCGAACTCAATGCCAGAAAAAACACTGGTTAATGGGGCAGCAGCACCTGCCAAGACAAGGCAACAGAACCACAAAACCGGTATCAACCCTCGACAGGTACCCTGACGCGGTTGCAAACAAGCGTCAGAAGGCCGGAGGTCACCTACCCTGCTGACCGAAAGTCAGCGCGGTCGTGGGCAAGAAAAAGCCCGGCTTGTCGACATATTGCCACGCTTATGACGCCATGTTCACTGAGCGCCCCGGGTGCAATAAACGGCGGCATATCTGGACGACACGTGGCTTATGCGCTCGAGGTAAACGCGACGACCCGTCAGTCTGGCTAAACGCAGCCATCGACGCCGCTTTGACGAAATGATCGACACCCTGAGTTGTCCGGGCGTGTCAACAGTCCCTGGGGATTTCGGTGTTGTCCCGTGCGACGGCACCACGCTTTGTGTAGACTATCGGCGTTTGAATGACGCAACGCGAAAGACGCACATCCGCTACCGAGCATTGACCATCCTTCAACCTCGGGCAGCGACGGTTTACAACCCTGACGCCAGCCGAGGCTACCTAAAGTTCAAATGGGAGGCGGTGACGCAGGCAAACAGCGCCTTCTGCGGTGTCACCGCTACAGTTTAATTCACAAGAATGCCCTTTGGTCTGTGGGAGCGCCTAAATGACGCTTCAACGCTTGATTGACCGAAAGTACTGGGAGAAGCCAAATGGAAACATGCAATGGCCTATTCGACGACATTGTCGCGGTACTGACACTGCCAAGATCATCTACGATCTGGTTGATGCGTTCGATAGGCTAAAGGTACGCGGGTATCACTTTAAACCCAGAAAGGTCCAAATAGTCAAACCTCAGATCAACTTGTTCTGGCTCCACGCCGCATCATGGTATGACGCTAAACCCCGGTGAAGCAAGGCTATCCGGAGTTTCCGCTACCGACGATATAAAACTTGCCCCGCTTACCTGGGAATGGTAAATTTTAATGCCAATCTATCCCAAACTGCGCAACATTCCAAGCGCCACTAACGCTGGCTACTGGGAGAAAGACCGTGAGAGAGTTGGGGTCCTGAAAGAGAGCATTCCAGCTGCACTCTGTAAAGCGCCGGATAGAGCTGAAACTAAAGGCCCGACAACAAGCCTTTCAGGATCCAAACGGACGCCGGTGTCCGGGCTTGGGAGCCGTCCGGCTCAAGAGCACGCAGGGAGTGCTTGGTCCGCAGCTTTTGCTAGCCGCCGCTGACACCCGCTGAGGTGAACTACAGCACATGTGAACAAGAGTGTTTGGCTATTGTCTTTGCCTTGAAGCGCCGACATTTATGTCATCGACCACGCTCACGACAAACAGATCACCAGAGCCTAATATGGTTGTCCAGACTACGAACCCGCAGGGACGGTCAGCGAGATGGGCCTTGCTACTGCAGAAAATAGCCGCACTTCAGTGTCGTGCGGTACAGGAAAGGCAGCACAAACGTGAGTGGCCGGCGCACTGTCGCTGAGACCCCCAGTAGATCAAGTGCGCAAATCTGTCCGCGAGGAGCCAGGCAACGAGCAAACGGCAAACTCCAAGCCATGCGAAGCTTCGAAAATCAGTCCAAAATGGAGGCAACACCACTCGACCTCCCCGGACCGAAAACGTGAACCACATAGACGCAGTGAGCGCAGTGGGGATCGTGTTCCAGCAAAGAAAGAGCTACTGAAAGCGGCAGCAGAACGATCCGTTTTGTCGAAAGGTGATCGACGGGCTTCCTCGAGTGAGTCGGACTGGGTCGAGTCGCGTGCGGTGCGTCCGCCGGGCGTACGTGCTGCTGGTATTGCAGTAAACGCCGAAAGTGTCGAGATGTATCTGGTACTGGTACTGGCACGCTGGATCAATTTCTGCTGAACGCCGACGGGCTCCTGCTGAAGTATATCCCATCTGAGAAGGACACAGACAATGTAGTTCAAGGTGGTAGTGCCAAAAAAGTCTGAGGTGCGCAGTGGTGCGCTACATTATCACGACTCGCACTTGGCCGGGACATGCGAGCGGCTCCAAGACTTACACAGTTATGCCACATCGCAACCTGGCCGGGCACGCCCCGAAGTGGACGTATTCCGCTACGCCCGCGACGTGCCGTTACACTCTGCCAAAAGCTTCAAACCACGGGGCGGCAAACCTCCGGGCCTAATGCAGCCGATCCAGAGCCAAGAACCATGGTCTTTGGCGGCTTGCGGCCTTGGTCGGCCCTTTACCAAGGAGCCGCAGTGCTGACACCAGTATCTCGTTGGTTGTCACTGACTCACTTCAGCAAATGGGTAGAACTTTTCCCACTACGAGTGCTGACGGCAACCCGAGCAATCACTGAAAAGCTTCGCGGAGGTGTCTCACCCGATTCGGGTTCGCTGCAGCTCTTCTAGCAGATAGAGCAAGCTACTTCGCCGGGAAGGTGTTTCAGTGGACGCTTGCAAAAGCGCTGGAGCGTCAAGCGACAGAACAACCGCACCCCTATCACCCGACAGGCGAACATCGCGGAGCGATGTTGCAGAAACATCAAACCCATGCTGGCAGCATTTGCCGAAAAGCACCGCTGACTGGGGACGCATACAGGCCCCGAGATTGGGCCCGCTCTCCGTACCACTGTCAATCGTTCGACAACAGGCTTCACCCCCGCCTTCCTCACATTTGGAAGAGAATTGCCGAATCCAATCGGACCGCGTCCTGGGGGCAAACGCTGGGGTGAGCGACGCAGCAGTCGAAACAGACTGAACATGCGCGCCGCCAGAAACTCGGATGACGGAAGCCTTCCTGGAGGCCCGTCGCAATCTCGGGGTAGCGCGAGCTAAACAAAAAGCTCTGCACGACCGCTCATCGCCGGGACCTCCGGCTACAAAGTAGGCGATCCCGTGCTCAGACGAAACCATGTTCTGAGCGATGCCAGCAAAGGCTTCTCTGCTTCACTGGCACCAAAGTGGTTGGGGCCCGCACCGAGTGCACGAAGTATTTTCACCACTCGTGCACAAGCTGACTGGAGAAGGACTCAAGAAAAGTCAGCGGGCCTGCGTGCATGTCTGCGATCTCAAACCCACTGTCAAACCAAAGGGAAGAGGAGGGGGACGAACAAAACGCAGCCCCCGCAGCAAAAGGCACGCAAACGCGAGACAACGCCGACGATGAACAACAGGCGTCTCGCCACAATCTGCGAACTCGGAGAAACTAATATCCGAAGCCTTTGCGAGAGGCAGCCCCCAGTAAGGGTGGCGGAAATGTCACATTGAGGAAGTGCAAAAAGCACAAAGCACTTACTGCCTTCGCGAGCGCGCCAGACCCCATTGTCTCACTGGCAAACAGTGACCTAGATAGAAGGTCACCTCAGCTGCTGGCCTCCCGGATCAACCCGCGTGGGGGAAACCCCCGAATCCACGGGTGCATCCGAGGAAAGCGGCAGGCATGACGGCCATTGGCCTGGTTTTGTCGCCCGGGGGTTCTCGTCTGTCAACCAAGGGGGCTTGCCGACGTGAGCTTCCGCCGGCGGTAACCATCGGCTGCACGATGTCCGGTTGGATGCGCTCACTCCCATCAGACAAGTGCAAGTCATGCACGCCTCAGCAGAACGGTCGCTACGCGGCTGCTCCCGGAGGACCCTCGAGCGCGGCGAGCCCCCCTGCCAGCACTCCCGGACCGGGCCCCGGAGGCCTGGGGACGGCGCCCGCCGCCGCGCACCGCCGCCTGCCTGGACGCCTCAAGGAGGGCACAGAGGGCGCTCGCGGCCCTTCTTCCTCGGGCTGACCCTTGGGCACGCCAACTCCAGGGTCTTGGCTGCCCGCACCCCCTGGACGGGGTGCCGGAGCCCTTCCGCGGGCGGACGGTCACGCGAGGTGGACGGAGGCCGCCCGACGGGCCTGGCTCACTTCCGCGGGGTCCCCGGACCTGCCGTGGCTGCGGGGCCCTCTTCGTCCCATCGGGGCCACCTTCGGGCTCCCGCGAACCCACGCCGGACCAGAGTACGGCCGGGGCTCCGCCTCCCAGGTCGCCGCGCCGCCGCCGCCGTCTGCCGCCGGGCCGCTGGCCCGCACGGCTGTTGACCGGTGGCTTGCTGCCGCCGCCCTGGAGAGGCGGCACCTCGGCCCGCGGGGCCCCTCCCCGGGCTCCCTTGCCGGTCCACCTGCCCGGCCCGGTCGCCGCTGTTCCCCCTGCCCAGGCCCCGGAGGAGGACGGCGTCCCGATGGCCCTCGGGTCTCGACTTCGAACAGTTCCTTCTCCGGGACGCACTGTATCTCCTGTAACACGGCGAACCAGCAAAGGTACCGGACGCGGTCTTATTTGTTTTGTTTTGTTTTCGAGAGTCGGTAGGTTGGTTTATTTTTCTTACGCCTGCCTTAGCCTTAAGGAGGGAGTGGGGAACCGTGTTCCCCGCATTTCTATCTAGGCCTAGCTGAGGCAGGCCGTGGGACGTCGCCACGTGGGGGCGCGTCCCGGATGCGAGGCGAAGCCGGATTCCCTGGTGGGCGGCCTCGTCCTTCTCGGGTCGATCTGCCAAGGCACACCCCTCGGGATCATACTTGGACACGTCCGCCCCTCCGGGGAGCGCCACCACCTGCACATCCGACCCACCCTGGGCGCGTCCATTCCCGCAGGCTATATAAGACGGCCCTAATCCAACGGGCGGGACTCTCGCTGGGGGAGAGCTCTGCTCCGACGGAGCCTTCCTATCTTTTATCTGGTCCCTCCCCCTCCGTGATACTGTCAATTGCGACAGCGCGGACTCCGATCGATGCGTCCTGTCAAAAGAGGCAGCGCCGTCATCTCTACCATTGTTGGCCCCTCGTGGGCAAGCTGTGTAGGACATTGCAGTCAGCCAAACAAGTTATTATCTCGGACCCAAGGAACCTTTCTGTGTTTCTCAGTGGCACCCCCTAAAAGGGGAAACCCACAACGTTTCCGAGATGAGTAGCTACTAAACACGAAGGAATGTCCGTTTTTAAGTAATGTACTCTTTGTTTCGTATCTTAAAGCCCTTTCTTCTG
Organism: Ixodes ricinus; assembly: GCA_037355805.1. Lineage (NCBI taxonomy): Eukaryota > Metazoa > Arthropoda > Arachnida > Ixodida > Ixodidae > Ixodes > Ixodes ricinus. The sequence continues at coordinate 6,843 of JAZHYW010021313.1, forward strand.
TGTTTTCTTTGGCCGCGTTGTAAATGTGCTTTACACCATCACGCGGCCCGACATTGCACCGCTGCAGTGGCGCGGTTAGAAGTGCATTTGCTGAAGCTTCGCTTGGTATGAATCTGGTTTCTGCGCACATCGGTCTATACTCTGTTTCACCCTACGACGAGCAGCAGAGGAGTGCCATGAGCCATCGAAGCCAATCCAATGGCATGTGACTGTCGCTTGACCTTCTGTTTGGGTGCAGCGACTTTTAGGGTGCGCGTTCACGTGATACATACACAGTGCCAAACTGGCCGGGGGTTGGCTCGTAGCGCCTGCAGCAGTTCATCGCAAGGTGAAACGGAGTATAGTCTGTGGAGTCGGCCATATTTACTATTGTTCCTTTCTGTCTTTGCAGGCAACGACGAGCAAGTGATAGTGCACGACATGGAGACGTAAGTAGAGTGTTTCTGCCGTCATGCGGCAACAGAACGTGCGGCAGACGCGCTGTGGTTGCAGGGGGCCGGACCACGGACGTGTTCCTGCACCAGGAGGCGGTGTACGGACTCTCTGTGGAACCGACTAATGACAGCGTCTTTGCGAGTGCCTGCGACGACGGCTGCATCCTCATCTACGACGTACGAGAACCCAGCTCCACCGGTGAGGTGATGAACGGATAGATCCTTTATGACGGGCGGTAGCTTGCGCCACCCTAGCCACGGGTGGATGTATAGATGGATGCTGACGGCTCTGCCCTTTATAACAGGCGTTGGTGCAACCTAACCTAGAAACTAAAAACCAAAAGTATGATTCCTCCCCTCGCCCTTCTAAGCCAATTTGCTTCCCTCTGCAATCCCATATCTATCACCAGGCGGTGTGGGGTATCACCAGGATAAGCTTTGGGGGATCGGGAAAAAAAAACTAAAAACATCACCCCCCACGTCTCCTCCCAGCGAGGGAGTCTCCAATTTTCCTCTGGTTAAACCTAGTCAGCGTTACCCCAACTCCGAACCCGCTGGGAGATAGGGTCGAGACTTTGGGCCAAAGCCACGTCCCAATTTTCCTCTGTTCTGCCTAGGTCCGCAGCCGTGTTAGTGTTAGTTACCATAGAATACTGCGCATCCGCTCATTCCACATTAAGCGCTCATTCCCAAATTTTTAAGATATAAGGAAATATGCACAGTGCATTTATATGTAAAATTGATGACTGGACAAGTGGCCATCCCCCATTCTTTTGCGATTATTTCTAAATTTTGAGTGGGCGCTTGCCCGGTATTTTACGGTAGTTGTAAGCCATTCAATTCTCCCTTGATAATTTCCACCAGTCTTGCAATCTCCTCTTTGTTATGAGAGTGCACTTATCATCTGTTCTTCCATTCTTGTCCGCGAACCCCGGCGCTCCGGCCAAATTCGTCGGCCTCTCCGGGAGGGCGGGAGCAAGCCCTGTCCACCATTTCACTAAGGTCACTGTGGCCAGCACACCTAAAACAGGAGAAGAATCACAGTGTCTGGAGCGCGTGTTTGACTGGTGTGCCATCCCACCCGCGTATCGTAAGTTGTCCCGAACTGGCAACAAATTACATCGCGGGGGTTGGCATGTGATGTCGTCGGACGTTGTAATCCTGGCGATCGGTCATAGAGGCTTGGGCAAAAAGTATGTGCAAGTGTTAGTGTTGCTGTCATCAGGGGTTCCCAACTACTGGCTGCTGAATCTCCCATAAACTGCGAAGCAGGAGGGCATGCCGCTGCAGGACAAGCTTCTTCCACTACCACCACCACTGCCGTGACGCCGCCGAGATCGCGTACAGCGACAACATGATGCAACATGACACGCACCCACCGAAGGCACTTTCCAGGCACCCTAGTGAGACGTTCAGTTAATGCCGAACCCCAACGCCGTTTTTTTTGCAGACCCCTTGCTGCTGGTGACATCCTCCTCTGCCTTCCACGCGGTGGCCTACAATCCCGTCGAACCGCGCCTGGTGGCCACCGCCAATTCCAAGGGAAGGTGTTGCCCTTTGGGACGTGCGGAGGCCACGCTGGTACGTGTGCGCATTCTCTCCCGGCTCAAAGCGGCATATTCCGAGCGTGCGGACGTTGCAACCCACGGTGTAAAGTAAGACGCTATGCGGAGCGCAAGTTCGTGCGCTAATTACACGGGGTTGCGATGATGTCAGGGCACCGAGCTCTTATTGGTCGATTGATAGAAATAGTGGGTAGACTTTAAGGCATCTAGCATTGATGTCTTCCCACTATCCTTTCGATCAGAGCCAATCGGAGCTCGGCGTCGCTCCGATGTCACCGCAACCCCTGCGCAAGAAGCTTCAGACGACTTGCTCTCCGCATAGTCACTGGCGGATTGAGAATGAGTGACGGTAGAAGTATATTGATATGGCACTTTTAGAAAACACTTTGGAAAGTATATGCAAAGTATGCAGCGTGTTTCTTTTTTGTCGGACCAGAATTTAAAAATAAAAAGGTGAACTTGCGTTGCACTTTCTTTTAGCCCTAGGGCTAAGTTGGAGACCAGTGGAAAAGATTCGAATTTGATCAATGAGTATAGCTCATCAACTACAAAGGTTTGACTAGCTTAAATTTTCATTTTTTGGGGCATGATTTAGTAAAAGCATTGACGCTTCGGCTTTATTTCACATCACCTAACTGTGACGTGAACTTCTGATTAAAAAACTTGTAGTGTATTCTACGGGGCGAGAAATGTCATAGTTGTACGCGACCTGAAACCCACACTGGGTCGGTGAAGCGTGCCCAGCATCACCTTGATGGCATTATTGCGGGGGTGGGTTTTGAAACACTTGTCAGATGAAGATACAGGTGGGAACACATTCTAATCAAGCTTGTTTCATTCTAATGCTGTTCAAACAAAGAACTATTCACTACAAGAGTTAACAGTTGCTACTCGCTACAAGAGTTATTGATTCTCTACAAGAGTTAACAGTTGATGGCCTACTCTTTCTGATGTGTAAGATGGTCATTGAATCTAATTTTTGCTGGAGATGCAAGTGTTGCCATTATAGAAGCAGTAAAAATTATCTCATCCTTAGGTTCTTCCTTCTGCATGACAACAATTTCCGTTGGAACCGCGATTTCATATTTGTGACGCCTTGAACAATGTTTTTGTCCACTAACGTCACGATGTGCATTACGTTACGAGATGAATGTGTTAGCGTTGAATTATGAGATATTCATTACATTATGAGATGAATGTGTCTGTGTTACATTACAGGATACGCGTAATTACCTTTACTCGGACACATTTATCTTGTGACGTAAAGCATATCTTCTAATATAAGGCAGAAAAAGTCATCTTGTAATGCGGCTTTATTTTTGCGGGCTCGGTATTTCACAAATTTTGGAAGCTACGAGTTTTCAGCGATTTGGATTGATGCGCTCTGTGCTTGTTCCCGTGGGGCGACATATCCGCGAGACTGATTTCTCGCGATGCTTTTTAAGTCGCTAAATTTTCGAAAATAAAAGTCGTTTACAGTAGTACTTTACAAAATTAATCTGTCTGCGCCACATTACGAGACAACTGTGTCTGGCTTACATTATGAGATATGCTTTACGTTACGAGATAAAGGTGTCTGAGTAAAGGCCGGTTCACACAGCACCATCTGCTTACTTTAGGTTATGTTACAATAGCTTATGTCTGCTTGTGTTGAGAGTCATTGGAACGTCCGTGCTTCGTTTGAAGCGTGGCAACCAGTTCAAGGAGTAGCCTTGCACACTACATTCGAGACACGGATGTTCCGGTGACTTACAACGCAACATAGAAAATGTAAGCAAACGTTCATCCGTGAATGGGTCTTTACATTACGGAATATGCGACGTGCCCAGCTGCTTGCTCCGGTACGACAGCCAGCTGGTGCCCCAGGGGGCAATGAGCGTGCGCTTCAACGGCGACGGGAGCCTGCTGCTGGCGCTGCGCAGGCGCCAGCCACCGGCGCTGTACCGCCTGGACGCGTCGCACCCCGTGGCTCAGTTCGACCACTGGGGCTACTACAACTCCTGCACCATGAAGAGCTGCTGCTTCGCCGGGAGCGTGACGAGGTGGGAGCTGACCTTTGTCGGTGCAGTCTTGTATGCGTTGCCAAAAAAAAGTAACCGATTACAATTACGATTGCTTTATTAAAAAGTGTAACCGACTGCAGTAATCAATTTCTGCATTCCAAAAGTAACCGAAGAATTACCAGAAAGTAATTGATTACTTTTCACGTTACCTTTTTTCAACTCTTTATTCTGAAATCGAAAATGCTTACACATGTTCAAAATGGTTTCATTTTGTTTCGTTTTGTCATTCACACCTCGTCGAGCTTCGACAGTGGTTGCCTTTCGGAGACGAGGCGCTCTCGACAAAACGTCATAACGTCGCTGAGCGCGTCGACATTCTAATCCTTTTGGCTTTTACGTAAAAAGACTCAACTCGATCGTGTTAGCTCTTTCGGAAACATGTAATTGATATTACTGATAAATGATTACAGAAAAATAGCAATTAAACTGCAGCGATTGTTACCGCCAAAAAAAAAGTACAGTCTAAGCTCATTACAACAGACCTGGTTACAACAGACGTCTGGATATAACATACTGATTTGTGAAGTTCGGTTGGTTTTCCTCTACATACCATTGACTCAACTTCATATCTGCATAAAACATACTTATTTTACAACAGACCGAAATCTTGGTCAAAATCAAGGTCTGTTATAACGAGCTTAGACTGTAATTGAAGCGTTAGAAAGTTACAACAGAATGTAATTGGTTACAAGTAATCAGTTACTTGTAACCCGTTACATACAAGTCTGGTCCAGCGTTTGTTGGAGCGGCATCGATTGCTTTTTGAAAACACTGAGATCCAACTGTGAAAAGATGAGATGGTGTTAACTGCACTCTCTTTGCTCACCGTCTATTCCCTATACGTTCGCTTTTCGGGTGGTTCACGCATAGAGCGTGGTGCCGGTCGACGCCGGGCTCAATCGATTTACCCGGACCGGCCTGCACGGTTGCAGGAAAGTGCGGGGAGTGCACTTCCGGCTGTGTTGTGTGATACCGTAATATCCTGAGAGGGATTGCCCACCTAAAATCGAAAGCGAACCGGGCGAAAACAAGGAGTGGGCTAACTTTCGGTGTGCGACAAAAAATAAAGTTGACAAAATGCTAGTTTTAGATTTTTTTGTCCTTCGAAACTCGTAATCGCAGGGAGGGGAGACCGGGCGACGAACTAAGGGCGACCGTCCTTTCCAGTCGGCAATGTTCGCTTATCTCCCGCCGTGGCCAAGCAACACCATTTCTGCCGAGGTCAGCATTGGGCAGGGCCTTGCAGTTTCTAGAAGTGGGCCATCCTTTGGTGTTTTTAGAGAAATCGCAAATCATGCCAAAATGGGGGCTGGTTATCTTTCGGGGGTAGGGCATCTCTCAGGATTTTACGGTAGGCCGCACACATGAATCGAATGCGGCGACGTGCAGCCGGCGCTGCGGGTGCAGGTAAATCGAACGAGCCTACTATCGCCGGCGACGGAACGAAAGTGACAGGGTGTGTCTTTCGAACACCCGACCTTGAGCACATGCTCCGTGCCTTCCGCAGTGCCGGAAGCGTCCTCGAAGGTAGGAAGATCGCGCTCGAGGTGGGACAACCGGGAGGCCGCCCTGTTTCGTTTTTTTGTAAGCGACAATGCTAATGGCGCGCGTGTAGCGCTGACTCGATCATAACTTGGCACTCAAGCAGCACTGTATAGCAAATATGGTGAAAAGTCAGTGCTGGATCAGAGAGATCAGCGCAGTTTCTAGCGCCGTCTAAGAGCGCCGAGCTGTGGTGTATCCGTGAATGGGCCTTCGAGAGGCAACTCCAGTCAAAAATGAAACCGGAATAAATGACTGGTATCGCTTTGGCAACACGAAATATGATCGCGGCCGAAATATTGCGTCAGAGTGAAGCCGCGTATTCCGCTAAAACCGATTTTAAAGATGCGACCAGCTGCTCTTTAGCAGAAGGCAAGCGGGTTAGGTTCTGGTCGAGCAACACTGCCCGACGCGTGCTGCTGTGACGTCACATCGTGGCCGTACGGCTGATATCAGTGTTGCCATCACTCTCTACCAGATGGTGTCGGTCTTCCCGTAGATGCCCGAAACCAAACTTTGAGCCGTGATGTTTATAAAACTATGCGCAATATCGAGAAAAAAAATGATACCTTGTAATTCAGGGACACTGACTGAGCTGAAAAGAGCTGTAATCATAGATTCGAAAATGTTGACTGAGTTGCCTTTTAATGAGCCAGTCCCACCGGAAAAAATGGATGTTGTGGTTTCGGCAGAGAGAAAATTTGCATAAGTGCAGTCACGTCATCCTAAATCCCCCAAAAAATGACGGAGAAATAACCAATGAAACGTAATCGGAATCCTGGAGTTCCGCCAATCCTGTTTTTGATGACAGTGGTTCTCGGTCATGCAATCATTTTTTGCGTGCGTCCTTTTTTTTATAATTGCTATGCGCGTTGAAATTGCGCAGTCAAGGGAGAGGACAAAGATATGCTCCGTCTGTGTATGCCGTGCGCATGGCGACACAGGGTGATTGACCACTCGATGGATTTCCACCAGTTCATTTTGTCGGGGTCGGACGACTTCAAGCTGTACTCCTGGAAGTTGCCCCAAGAGGTGACCAGCGGCCAGCGCATCACTTCCCCTCGGGGCGTGCCCAGCTGCACCTGGGTGCGTCAGGCACACCTGGTTCTGACCGACCACCGGTCCATCGTAAACCAGGTGCGCTTCAACCGGGCCAGCATGGTCCTGGCATCCTCTGGCGTGGAGAAGATCATCAAGGTGAGCCAGACGTATAGACCTGCATCGCTTTCCATGCCTTTACGACTTGCGTATACTGTTTCACGATAACTTGGCGAACAGTGGAGGCTAGGGCCCCGCAACCCAAGAAGATCGTCGGAGCGAGGACGTGACCAAACGTCACAGGAGCATTTGTGTCACCGCGCCAAATGCAACGCGCAAGGCCCGAAGGAACCGGCTGTCGTCTGCTAGCCAAGAGTCGTCTGCTCCAAAACCAACCGACTTCGGATGAACGTCTACCACAGCAATATTTCCGTCCGCTAGAATAGCAAGCACTTCGGGAACAGTTCACGAGACAACCATACGCTCAATTTAGCCGCGAATCTGTGACAGGTGCTAATGCCAGGGCACAGTGCGATCTTTTGAGAGGAAAGGGCCGATTAACACGGCTGCGATAGCTGGCGATCGCCAACAGCCACGGCTCTACAAGGTGAAAAAATAAAGCGGATACTGGTGTGGCATCACTTGTTTGGTTTAAATTTAATTGAAACTCATAAATCTGTGATTCATTATTCTTCATATCTTGTGGTTATAGAGGGAATCGCGCGAGTTGAATTGCCGTTAAAAGAAAAAGAAGCCTAGAACTACTTTTCGTCACGGGGGCTTTGTTGCTGTGGTGGTAATGAGGCCCAGTGGCTTCGACGATGGAGTTTTATCATGGGCCTTGCTCTGGCGCCATTATTGGGTCGTGGGGGCCGTAGCCCCCACAGTTCACCAAGTTATTGTGAAACGGAGTATAGTGCTCGCATTGTTGCGATGAACATTACTGCAGGGTGTTTCCCAGAAGAAAAAGTTTAGTGTTTTTTTTTTCACCGCAGACATAAACTATGCATTTCGGAATGCTCCTTCCCTGCCTGAATGTAAGATAACGGTTTGTTCTGAAACTTCGGCATCTGGTTCGGATTGCTGGGGCTTCGTTTGGGCCGTGAACAAGCTTTCGGCGACACAGTGTTCATTTTTGCTGTGAAGAATACCGGTTACATTTTGGGGGAGGGGGGGGGGTTGCCCCATAGATTATTTCGGTTGTGGAACTTCTCAGTTTGCACTCATCACAGGTAAACTGCGTGACAGAAGCGGGTTTCAGGAAGCGAACAACTGCGCACATCAGCAGAATGAACCGGAGGGCGTCATTTTGTTCCCGCAAAGTGTGCCTCGTCGCTCATGTTGGTCATTGTTACCTAAGGCCTGTTCGCAGCTTTACATTTCGGTGTGATTGAGTACCTACACTGTGCTGGCTTGTGGCTTCTCGTGATGAGGGCTTTGGTCGGAGGTCAAGACCAGTCCTTCTCGTTCGACCCAGCTGTGGAGCAGCCTGCCCCTCCCGGGCGGGGCGGGCGGCCTGCGGCGCGAGCAGCCTCCCGAGGAGCAAGCGGAAGAGCGTCGCAAGCGCTACACGTACGAGGAGTACATTGACCTGGTGATGGAGAGTGGGCAGTTCATGAGCCACGACTACAGCCACCAGTCGGTCAGGGAGGACCCCCGCATGATGGCCTTCTTCGACTCCCTGGTGAGGACTGCTGCCCCTTCTCGTGGGCAGGCACTGTTTGCGAGGAAGGCGGTGTCCTCTTTGGCCTTAACCCTTTGACTGCCAGATTTCTCTTCCCGCATGCCGAATGCAAATTTCGGTCTCGGGGTAATGCTGTAGTGTGCCCTGTAAATAATATTTGTTTATGAAAGACAGGCTATTCTATGGGCGAAAAGTTAATCGATGTCTGCGTGCCTCCTGCCTATTTCCCGTACTGTACTTTTCGAGACGAGGTACTATGCGGTGGCACCTCGACCTTACTCCCCGAAGTCACCCCTTTGAGCGGTCTCACTCAGCCCTTGTTTATTCGGAAATGAAACTTCCTTGTTTTCACAGTCGTCGAATACCGAGTGCAGTGGTATTTTCTAGATCTCGGTATTCTCCATGGCGTGCGAGGTTGAACGATATAGATTTGCCGTTCTGTAACAACGACGGAGCGTACCAAAATGGAAGTGACCTAAACAAAAATTATGCGTCGTCAAAAAGCGACGGTACAAGATGAAACATTCTTTTCGTCGCCTTCTCGCGCATACCGCCATTCATAAAAAAATATATATAACAGCCCTGTTGGGAAAGGCAAGGGGCAAACCGAAGCCACGCCAGAATGCGCCCACTGCGTGACACGGGCCTGAAGACCTGTCTCCTTCCAGGTGCAACGCGACGAAGAAGGCTGGTCGACGGACTGCAGCCAGGACAGCGCGTCGTCGGTGACGGTCATTCCCCGGGCCTCGGTGACGTCCTCTTCCTCGGACGAACTGCCGGAGCCGGATCCGAGGCCGGTCCGCATTCCCACGTCGCAGGAGAGACGCGTGCAGAGGCTCCGCCAGCTCCGCGCCCGGCTGACCTCCCGCGGCGGCCAGTCTTCGGACAGCGACGACGACTGGGTGCCGAGTCCCTCTCCTTCCGCGTCCCTCTGCAGCGTCGGAACGAGTGTCAGAACGGGCGTCGCACGACGCGGAAGATCGGCGCGTGGCACGCAGCGCAGAGAGAGCCCAGCTTTGAGGATGCGAGGTCAGCCCCGAAAGGTGACCGCGAGGAGCCAACGAGCAATGGCGTCGCGGGTTCCTCCAACGGGGCCGAGGGCGAGCAACAGCAGGCGAGCACGAGCCGCTTCAAGCGGCCTCGCCTGGGCGGCCTCCGCAGCCAGAGGTCCTACCGGAGGCATAACGGCAGCGCGGACACGTGACGCAGTTGCCGGACGTTTTAGTTGTACAGTTGAAAATTGAGTCTGGGCCAAGCGAGAGGAGCCTGGAAAGACCTAGAGTTTCCAGTGTTGCCATCAAACCACTTGTGATGCAGTCCTGTGCGTGTGTCATTGAAGCTCACGATGAGCTCTATGAAGCACATAGAATTGCAGAGTACACAATGAACTCTGAACCACATAGAGCAGATGATGAACTCTGAAGCAGATAGAGTACATGATAAACTCTATGAACATCATAGAGCACATGATGAGCTCTGTGTGGTCCATAGAGTTCACGAGAAACTCCATGAACCACATAAAGATAACCATGTACTCTATGAACCCAGAGTTTAATTAATTCTATGAACCACATAGAGTTCTTAATGAACTCTATGCACAAAATAGGGCGTGTGACATACTTTGTGTGGTTCATAGAGTTAATTGTGCAGGTCCTGTAGAGTTATGTGGGTCATAGATTTCATTAACTTTCTGAATCACAGAGTTCATGATGAACTCTATGAACCACAGAGCTCACAGTAAAATTTTTTAACCACATAGAGTTAATAATGAGGTCTGCATGGTTTATACAGTTCATGATCCGGTCATGTGCAGCCATGTGGTCTACGTGGTTCATAGAGCTCATGAACTTTAGAAACTGCATAGAGTTTATGATGGACTCCATGTGGTTCATAAAATTCATTTTGCTGGTCATGTGTGGCTATGGCAAGAGTGCAGGTGCAGAACCTCTTCAGCGAAACAGGACGCTGTCTAAAGCCATGCCTTCTATGGAACAGCACATGATTAGGCAGATGGAATATGCAAGCGGGGTCCAGCAACACCCATGACAACAGAAGTTGATAAAGTCGGAGGTGTGCCTCCAGAATTGCTTCGCTCTGAAAGGTGCACTGTTCTGCATCGATCCATCTGGGCTTGTCGCTAACCTCGAGAGATATATTGTTTGCATTGTACACCGTGGCTTTATGCGGGAGTGCTTCCGTAAGGACTTTGACGACGTGTCAAGAATGACCGTGGTGTGGCAAAGCGTAGCATGTTATTAGTAACATAGACATAGCTAGGACAGTCTGATTTATCTGCCCCGCTTTGTTGTTTGTACCGGTGCCTCCATGGCGACTTCTGTCGCGGGTTTTGGAGGGAGTTTGTGGGACTCGCTGTTAGAGATTGTCTGACTGACGGTGGATGAAATGGCGCTGGAATGTGCCAAGTGTTTTTGAGAAAAAAGCGGTTTTTTTGGAGAATGTTTAAATAAACTATACGATATACACTGCAAGAGGCTGAAACTATGAAAATGTGATGCTAGCAGTTAGGATAGAACACGAAAATTTAAGAGCATGACGTTAACTGGATCAAAAGATAGAAGAGAAAGACCAGATTTCTATATGAGCCGACATCTTCCTAAAACTAATATCGTAACAACAAGGAACGACATTGTGGACACATGTAGGATTTACTTTGGTGAACAGAACTTGTCAGCAAGAAAGAAAATATTCTCTTGGTGCCAAGCATTCTAGAGCGCAGCTCTTAGGCACCTGTTTCTGGGTTTCGCGTCGTCAGCGTAACTGCGCTAAATTTAGCGGGAAAATTGACATCACGTGACCTCAACACCAATCCAATTCCATCTGCTAAATTTAGCTTGGAATTTCAGCGGGGAATTGACCTGGCATTGAAAGCACGCGATGTCAATTTTCCCGCGAAATCTTCCAGAGAAACTGAATTTGTTCGTAGGTGACATTACACCAAGTCATGTGATATCATTCTCCCCGCTAAATTTAGCGGGGAAACTGAATTGGTGTTGAGGTCACGGGGCATCAATTTTTCTGCTAAATTTAGCGGTCAAACTGGGAGGTGGGGAGGGTATGGGGGAGGAGGAGGAAGAGGGGAGGGTACGGAGGAGGAGAAGGGCATACCCTCCCCTCCTCCTCCTCAAGAGCTGCACTCTAATTTCGCATTAGAGATTTGTAAACGTCTTTCATTTTTTTTTTCACTGATAGAAGTGCCAGATGCGTCCACAACGTAAGTTCTTGTTTTGACGATATTAGGCTTAGGTGGTTGTCGGCTCGTAGAGAAATTTTGTCTTTCTATTATCTTTTGATCCAGGTAAATTCCTGATCTCCAATTTTCACGTTCAACTGCTGGCATCACATTCTCTCAGAGTTTAAATTTCCTACAATGCATAGCATCTAGACATTCCAAAAAACAGGGTTCTTTTTTCTCAAAAACGCTCGGTACAAGCGCCGACTGGGTCTCACTTTCTGCGGCAGTGTTGGGACTATGAAACCTGTTTGCGAGGACTTCTCTTTAGCGTTTGTAAGAAAGTATGCTTCAGGAAAAAAGATATTCTTCCAGCCTGATGCGTCGAGCGAAAAGCTTGTGTAAATTAGGAGACCAATTTTACGATGATACACCCAGGCTCGAGGTGGTTTCTGTTTGTAAGTTATTATTCAAGATTGAGTGTGTTCATATCTGTGAAACGTTCCAATAAATTCCAGGTGAATTGCAGTTTTCTACCACATTTATCTATGCACTGCAGCAGTGGCACGTTGGCTGCTACATTTTTTCCCCCTATTTTATTACTGTCGAAGTTCACGGCCCCTCTGCATTCAGCCTTCAGCGAGCTCGATTAAACAGATTACCTGTCGCCAAGAGATAATCCCACTTTGTTTCGTTAAATCTAATTTGGTGGAAAAATGGGAAGGCCTCAAAAATACTTTTTTTTTTTGCAAAAACTTGCACACAAAAAAAGGAAGCTGATTGTTCCATGCTTTATGCATGTGAAATATTTATTCCGAGAACCGCTGTAAGCTAAAAAGAAGCAAAAAAAAATAGGTAAGGCTTTTTTGTCTTAAAAATTTATTTTAGTTACTTCGGCCCCACTACGTTGCCGAGTCGTAACGGTAAGACTGCGGGAATTTTCGAACCCTTCGATTTCGACTACAGAATCAAACAATGCAAAAAAAAATTTTTAATGCTTTTAAAGACAAAAGTAAACTATTTGTTGCCGATCGAGTGCTCATTCTTCGCCCAAATGTAGCGCTAGTGGTTCAAACCAGATGTCAAAGTTTCCTTACAAACCTTTATCTTAATGCACACTTAAGTCTGCTTACCTGTAAGAATGCGAACGCACTTCTACGCGGAGCGTATTCCTAGAAGCAGCGCGCCACATCTTCCTCTTTCACACGGCGCTCTGGCGGTGACATCACACTCCCCCACTGCGCTGGTGGGGCGAACCCCGCCGGCTCCACGGCTTTTATGACGATGCATCTGCGTTGCTGCGCTTTTCTTTGCGTTTTATTTCTGAGGCGCGTCCGCTTTCACCTCGAGCGGCCTCGCCGGCTTCCGTGACGAAGCATCTGATATGACGCGTCACAGCCAATGGGACTTTAGGTGCCGTTTCGCTCAGCTAATGGAAAATGGGAATTTTGCTGCCGTTTTTCGCTGCTACAGACACCGCCGGCTTATATTACTAAAGCAAGGGTGCAGGCGAGCTGGTTCAATTTTAGCTGTGTTTGGAGTTTTGTGTCTGTCCTATGTCCCTTCTTTTCCCCGGCTCCAGGGTTACCATGTCAGTTAATGCTTTCGCATTAAAACTAATAACTGATTACCATTGCTCCATTGAAAATTTTAGAAAGTCGCCTGTAACTTTTGAATAAGATAACGGTTCGTTTAAAAACTTTGGCATTTGGTTTGGACCGCTAGCGCTACATTTGAGCGGAGAATGAGAGCGCTCGGCGATGCGTAATTTAATTCTGCAATGAAAAAAAAATATCCTGTAATTTTTTTTGGAGGGGGGATCTTTTTGTCATTCCGTTAAAAACGGCAGTTAATCCGACGGAGCCAATCAAGCAAGGCCACAAATTCATCATCACGCCGGTTGTCGTGTTTACGCGTGCGCTGTCCCCGGCTAAAGCAGTCGTGCACAGTAAATGCGCCGTGGTCCTGCTTTTTTTCTGTGCGCGTGTTCAAAAACAGCGTTGTGACGATGCACTTTTTGGCGCAGCTCGGATCGCAGCTTTGGCATGCGGTCAGACTTAATGTAAAACGAAATGTAATGCTAGCAGATTTTTTTTCAGCGTTCGAGGCCTGTTTGGGATGAGTCAGTGAGCTCCGGGCTGCTGACTGCTCTTCTCACTGGGCACTCGATGCACTGCGGAGAGGCGACACTCGCGGAGTTGGCACAGCGGTCGCGTGGAGCCCGCTTGCCGTAGCGTACAGCCGTGTGCCGAGGGGAAAACACTCCTCCAGGCGGATGTGGTGCATACGCGGAAGGCCGGTTACAAGTTAAGAAGGTAGGAGAAGCTCCTCCCACAAGCGTGGTGCGCCGGTTTCAAATCCCTCCGCAATCGAAAGAAGAGTTCACTGGAAACGCTCCTTGTTCCGCTTCAATGGATAGATAATGGCCACAGAGTGGTGCCAACTTGTCTCCGACCCCCACTTTTTAAGAAAGCGACCCTTGTATTCATCGGAGAAGGAACCGAGCCCCTGAAAACAGCCTTTGTATCAATCGGAGGGGGAAGCTAATCCCCGAAAGTCGTCTTTGTTTCGATCGGAGGGGGAAGACTCTAATCTCCTCTCGTGGCTTCCACAATGCTAAGTCACAGTCGAAAGATAAGGCAAATATCTACAGGAAGGCAAGACCCTTCTCGCGCGTTGGCCGCGACGTCACGGAAACGATGGGACGCTATTGGATGCGGAGGTGGCGGAGGGATATATGATTCCCTTTGAGGGGCATTTGCCGCTACCTTCTTGACTTGTAACCTACTATAGTCGGTTGCAAGTCAAGAAGGTAGGAGAAGCTCCTCCCACAAGCGTGATGCGCCCGTTTCAAATCCATCCGCAATCGAAAGAATAGTTCACTGGAAACGCTCCTTGTTCCGCTTCAATGGATAGATATTGGCTACAGAGTGATGCCAACTTGTCTCCGACCCCCACTTTTTAAGAAAGCGACCTTTGTATTCATCGGAGAGGGAACCGAGCCCCTGAAAGTAGCCTTTGTATCCATCGGAGGGGGAACCTAACCCCCGAAAGTCGTATTTGTTTCCATCGGAGGGGAAAACTCTAATCTCTCTCTCGTGGCTTCCACAACGCTAAGTCAAAGTCGAAAGATAAAGCAAATATTTACAGGAAGGCAAAACCCTCTCTCGCGTTGGCCACGACGTCACGGAAACGATGGGACGCTATTGGATGCGGAGGTGGCGGAGGGATATATGATTCCCTTTGAGGGGCCATTTGCCGCTACCTTCTTGACCTGTAACTTACTATATAAAGAAAAACAAAAAGTGATTTTGCAGCAATGTTTTAAAAGAAAACCGCAACTATTAGGACGCGGTTTCCTACCAACTCAATCTCAAGTCGGTGTGGCTAAAGCCCCTTGCAGTGGCGAAGGGGGAAGCTTATGAGACTTCAGCCCCCCCGCACCTTCCCCTTGAAAAAAAGGCTCCATTGGATAGTAGCTTTGGCTGCGTTCGGACTTTCCAGGAAACGCACCACCGCTCTGTGCACCACCGCACGTCGTCATACTTTCAGAAAAGAAGCTATCACATCCAACTCACAATTTTATTTCTCTTCCAGAAAATAAATAAAAATCGAACGAAATGAAAGGACAGACGGGCGCGTTTTCCGTAGCTGGGTGCTTGGATGCTCCGCGGGGATGCTGGTGCTCTCGGCAGATCAACGAGTCAAGGACCAGGGGTCCCTGCCTCGTCAGTCTGCAACGTCTCGGTTGTTGCGGTGACGTCATCCGAGGCCTTCTCGTCTCCGCCGGCAGGGGTCGTTCCGTGTGTGGTGCTGCTGGCCGATCGGGGCTGTTCGGTGGTCGTCGTGTGGTTGCCCGGGTGCCTGCTTCCGCAGGCACAGAGCGGCGTGGCGTACGTGACGTCCTCGATGCGCCTGAGCAGGGCCGTCTCGTGGGTGACGTTGTTCAGGTTGCAACTGCTGTCGAGGAGCGCGTAGTCTACGGACCGGCAGCCGGGCACCCGCAGGCAGAGTCGGGAGCACTCGTCCAGAGTGCTCACGTAGCGCTCGTCGTGCGGGATGTTGTGGCCGCGGATGCCGGAGTGCTCTTGCACCCAGATGTTCACTGCACCCGGATGAGGGGTCCTCGTTAGACTCTCGTCAGAATGAAAACAAAAATCGCCTGGCTTAGACATTCCGTCAAATGCAATGAAGGATCTCATAGAGCTTTTAACCAGCGCAGCACTTTCGGAAATTTAGTGGGAAAATTGTGACGTGACGTCACGTGACACTGGCATGAAGTGACACACTGACCTCACGTGACACTGGCGTCACGTAACAATGGCCTCACCGTTACGTGACATTGTGACGTTATGTAACACCATAACGTCACGTGCCAAGGGCTATGACGTCAAACCAACAGCTTCGCTCCGTTGCAGAAACTCTCTTTCGTGGCCTCGCCACCTGCAGTGCGAGCAAGCAAGATCCGTGGAGGGTTGCCATGTAAAACTACGGCTTTAAAACGGAACTGTAGACAAAAGGGGAGCGGAAATGGAGCGCATAATTGTTCTAAAAGCCGGGACTCGAAGATACAAAACAAACTACACCGATACGAAATCATTAATAATTGAATTAGATCGTTTTGTATCTAATTGAGAAGACAACATGAGAGCCAGTTATTTTTTTTTAATAAGCTTCAATTGCTGCCTACTTTTCACGCAGGCTATGTGAAATGCAGCCTGCGGGAAACATGACCATAGCATCTTTACAGCATGTTCCCCGTATGAGTTTCTCTTTGGGAATCTAGACGCGATATTCGTATTTTAAAACTGTGGCAACCCCCCCCCCTTTCACACACACACACACACACACACACACACACACACACACACACACACACACACACACACACACACACACACACACACACACACACACACACACGCGCGCACACACACACACACACACACACACACACACACACACGCACGCACACACACACACACACACACACACACACACATACATACATACATACATACATATACATATATATATATATATACACATATATATATATACATATATATATATATACATATATATATATATATACATATATATATATATATATATATATACAGATAGATAGATAGATGATATTCCATTCACAACACTATCCCAAAGAGCACGATCGTGGCCGAGTGGGCTAAAGCGCACACCCAGCTGACGCGCGTGGAGCGAAAGCTCGCGCTGCAGAACCCAGGATCCTGGTCAAGCCCACCCGCCCGTTTCGATCTGATGAGCATCGTACCGGCTTGGCGGTCGTGTATCACTACTGCGTGGTGCACGTTAAAGACCCCAGGCTAGCGGTTGTACTGCACTGGCTAAATTGCTCATCTACAGCGAGTGACTCGTCGCAACTTTCAAATGGCTGACCAACTACACGCTGTATAAATATAAAAAAAAAAAAAAAAGCACGGAGCACTGTATTCAACCCCACATTAATAGTTCGCTCCAAATACTATGTCTGGCTCTCAAAAACTACGTTTAGAACCCCTTTGAAAGTAAAGGGACGGCCTCGTGTGTTTCGGTAGATCAGAACCCACTACATAATGACAGGACAGTCGACACCTAGACATTTATAGAAACATTCACAAGGAGGACGGCGCAATTATGTGCAGTTTTGGCGGTGTCCTTCCCGTCTGGCATTACGCAGCAGAATCTTCCAGAAATTCCAACGGATATTCCGACACATTCTAAAGTAGTTCAAATAGAGCCATACAGCCGCGGTCACACTGCTTAGTACATCGTACAAAAGACGGACTGCAGACGCTGTCCGAGTCCTGTTTGTTCCTTGTATGAGGGTCCTGTCACATATGGTCGTACAAAAGCAGTCTGCACACAGGTTCGAAGCCTACATGTGTACGATTAGCAAACCCGCTTAATTCGAACATGGCGTGTGTCCGCAGTTAATGACATGTCATCATGCATGTCTGCAGCGAACGCCGTATCTTTTGCATGACGTATGAGTGGGGCTTCGTGTTTTGAGGGTTTATTATTCCGCTCCGAATTCGGAAAGTGGTTTTTCGGGGATTGTTTTTTTTTTTTTTTTTTCCCGCAGCTTTGGCGCTTTCTGGTGTCAAATTTCGGTGTTGGGCGAAAAATCGGGGTTGTGCAAAACGAGATAGGGACGCGAGCATGGGATTTCCCTTCCTCTAGGGAGGCCCGAATACTTGGAAAGCATCCCCGGTCCCGCACCGATAAGAAAGGGAACAATATAAGATGTTTGGTTTCCGGGGCAAGGAGCTTGGTGAGCTGTTTCCGGATCCGCAGGAATTTGAAACTTGGGTTCGGTTTTGGGGGATTTTGATAAAATCGGATCGGTGGATAATTTTCGGAATTTATGGGTATTTACCGGAAACACGGAACCCTTTGTATGAGCAGTGACTGCCGCTTAAGAGTCTGATGCTACGTACGATTTTCGCAGTGTGTGCCACAGTATCCGCAGGGACACCGGCAGCTGTAGGCTTGCAGACGATCGTGACCTCCTCCGGGCTCGTCCGAGCACGTACCGCCGTTTAGGCATGGCCAATCCTTGCACGTGCGCACCTTCGCCTGCGATCGGCCAATAGTAGTTCATCCATTTACTCTTTGAGTCATCTCAATAGTAATAATTCATTTTTATTACCATCAACTTCACATTAACTAAGAATGCCAAGGTAAAGAGCTGTGTCGAGACAGCTTGAGAGGCCCTTGGCCCCCTTTCTGAAGACATACAGCTTGTTGCGAAAAACCGTACATTCAGCGAGATCTACTCCAAACATAACAAATAGTTCTACGGACTGTCGCATATATCATCATGACTTCAGGGGGTCCATTCAAGACGGCGGGACGAAGGTACCGGGACATCGCCGCTTGCTGCGATTGGTTAGCAGCGTGGCATTTACCAATCGCAGCACTCGGCGCGCGATGTCCCGGTATCGCCTCCTCCCACCGTCTTGCATAGCCCCCTTGGAGTCATTCGCAGAAAACATATCTGTGCTGTCAGGGACGAGAGCGTCCACGCTTACAAACCCACGAGTGAAGAAACATTAACTATGTTCCAGGTGCTACAGATGTTTTCCATGGTCGCCCACAGGATATTCATCGGACATTATGACGCCCCGATGTCGTCTGCGGAACCACATGTGTGCTGACAGAGACGTTTACACATCCATGAGGGAGGGAAAATGAACCATGTGCCAGGCGGAATAGATGGCCCTATGCACGTCCAGGAGCATCGACGTCTGCGCATGGATGAAACAACGACAAAACGGGACTGTGACGTCACCATGGGAGGATATAAAACCGCAACTCCCGGCAACTTGGCTCAAAGGGCGGCACGGCAGCAACGCATGGAGCACGATGTATAAAAACCTCTTCCTCATTCCGCAGGTTAGTTACGACTCAAGCATTGAATGCTTTAAATAAAGTCCATATCTGTTTAGTTGTGCAGCCGTGCCCCAGCTGATGTGTGATGTGTTTTAGCGATTGTTCGTTGATGTTGTGCCTGTTACTCGGCGGTGATATTGAGAGCAACCGTCTTGACGACCTGAAGGTATTGGTACCGAGCGTGCTAAACGAACAGGGTAAGCTGTTTAAAGAAATCCATGAAAAAAAAAGCAGCATACGTCTACAGGACGAACAATTTAATAAAATAAACAGCAGACTTCACCAATTAGATAAGGTTATCAAAACGACAACGTTAACTGAGGGAAGACTCGTGCGGTTCTGGTGGGTACAGAGCAAAAACTTCAAAAGGCGCTGCACGAACAAAACAAAAAGCCTCTAGATTACGAAGACCGATCTCGTTGTAACAACCTCATTGTTTTTTGGCTCCCTGAACAACGAGGTGAAACACGGAACGACCTGGGCCTCTAAACCCGTCAAACACAAAGTTGGGGCCGGAGTCGACGGAGCGCACCGATTGGACTATCACGACGATGACTTCGCGCTTTTTTCGCCGACGTCCAATCGGCGCATGCACTCCGCGAACTTTCGGCTCCAATTTTCTGTTTGACGAGTTTAGGGCCCCTGGAGCAGAAGGTCATTCACGAAAAGTTTTCCACAAAGCTAGGTGTAACCGTGTCTTCTGTGGAGCGTATTCACAGGCTCGGTAGACTACAAGAATTAAAATCAAGGTCCGTTATACTGCGGTCGTTTAATTTCAACGAGAAACAGGAAGTTTTGAATAACTGTAAAAGGCTGTAAGAGTAAAATGATTACTCCCAGAGCACTCTTTCGAAAAGAAAAAAAAAGCTGTGGTCATCTGTACAGGGCGATAGGCGCGATGACGGTAGGGTAAAACTGGTGCATGATAAACCTTTTGTAAACTGTGAAGCGTACGCGTGGTATGATGAACCTGATAGTCGAATGAGGCTCAATACCGTGAGAACACCCGACAAACAGCTGGGAATGACGCAATGATGATTGTCAACAAGTCATACCTAATAAACAGCTTCGTTTGATTTGTATTAACGCTCAAAGTGTTACGAATAAAAAAACAGCGAACATGTTTTGCTGTTGTATGACTCACATATGTCGCTGTGATGAGTGAAACATGACTTAGCCGAGATATGCCTGATGGTGATATGTTCCCTCCCTCCAACAGCAGTTTTAGACGGGACCGCGTTTCTGGAGGAGGTGGAGTAGCCATATGAGTTAAAAATACTATCTCATGTGTCATTCATGAGCACATAGAAAACCACGAAAGTCTTTGTTGCAAACTAAATTTATGGAAGTTTCTGTTAAGCTATATGATCACCTTAACAACTTTAAAAATCAGAAGTTAATAATCGCTGGAGTTTTCTATCCCGGATGTCGATTGAGCGACTCTGAGTTGTGGCCGCACTAATTACACAAAGTTTAGAGATTCTTCTTGACAATATCCTCGCATATAATCTCGCCCAAATGGTGAATGAATCCACGATAGTGACTAGCTTGTGCATTTTATTTTTGATTAGGTTCTTCATAACACTTGCTTTGAAACTACAACCATCTCTGTCGATGAAGATATTTTTTTCCGACCACAAAATTGTCTTTCTTTGCTGCACTCTTCATAAAGTGTCGTATCGTATGCATCAACTTATAATTTTGTGTGAGTCAAAAATACAACCAAGCCGACGATGTTGCAGCTTTAGACTACATTCATTCAGGTTTTGAAATGTTTTCTGGTGATGATGTGACTATATTCATGGAACTTATTTAAGGCACATGTCAACTATTGCTTACAACACTTTATACTCGTCAAAAAGAAGCGCATTCGGGGTAACAACCCGTGGATAACTAGTGAAATTTTACAGTTAAAGCGTGGCATTAAACGACAAAGGAAGCGACGAAACCCAGATTCGGGTGGCATCTTACAGCTAAGTAACACGTTAAAAGAAAAACTGCAAGATTCAAGATAATTTTATTTCACGGACACGGTTCCAAACTTTGTTTGAGAAAACCCTCGAACAGTTCTGGCAATATCTGTCTGACAGGAGCAAGAATTAAAGTTGAGCGGCTTAGGGAAAACAACGCGATAACTGAAGATGCCATAGTTACTGCCGACACCTTCAATACTTATTTTCAGGGAGTTTTTACACCGAGTATTGAAATTCTGTTGCCTGATGTGGATGACGAAAGCGACATGACTTTTGAAATTTCATATCACGGAGTGGTATCTATGCTTCTAAACATTGATGCGAAAAAGGCGTCACGGCCTGTTAACATACCGAGTGCCTTCCTTTTAAAGGGATACTCCAACGAAATTTGAAATATACCCGTCGTGTTCAAAAATAGGTTGAATATGATCCACAATATCCGTAAATGACAATCGCACGTTTGTATTTTGATCCTGGTGGCTGTATTTTTCGTTATAAACGCCCCACTCTGGCAAGCGCTCGGAGAACAGCCAGCAGAGAGCATGTGACATCCAACGCAATCGTGACGTAGTTTGTCTCGGGACGAGCAAAGCTACGGCGAGGCTGACGTCGAGAGGATGGCCTAGTCATTCCAGCCACCGAAGCGGCTGCTTTTGTACGAATTTTGAGTGACGGGTTAATCTTCTATAATCTTGTAGAGGGACAATAGCGACTTCTGGGACACACAAAAGAGAATTCTCGGGAAGAGGGGAGTTCCTCCTTCCCCTCTTCTCTCGTGGTGGCCGGAGGTGAGACAGTTACCGTTACTACCTCTCAAGGTTCCTAGACGGGCATTACGAGGTGTTAGCGACATCCACCAGGTGCTCTTTGCTAATCGTTTAATTCGTATTAAAATATTCCTTTTCGTGACTTTTTTTTAACAATATATTGATGTGTTCGATGTGATACTGCTCCTTTGAACCCATATAGACAAAAAAAAATAAGCGCCGAAATTTCGTTGTATTATGATCCCTTTAAAGGGATACTACAACGAAATTTCGGCGCTTATTTTTTATAACCGAAGATTGGAATGTCAACTATTGCGAACCATCGAAGATTGAAATAAATTACCAAACGAGGCCTTCGAAACTGAGATAACTTTTCTGTCGTGTCTTTCAAACTAGCACTGCCATCACATTACACCCGATTTGCTCGTGCCGCTGTTGCTAATATTCCCCCCCCCCCCCCCTTGTTTGAAGTTTATCGTGTTTTTTGTGTTTTTTTCCCTGGGGGACAGTGGTCCCTCACTGCACTTTTTGTTGTTTATGTGCGCACTTGTGTAGCCCCGGTTACAGAGTGTTTATGTTGTATGATAAGTTGTATTAGGCAGACTTGTATACATACGCGTTGTGTGCCTGTATTTTTTGCTGTGTGTATTGTAATGGTATTTAGTACGCGTTTTATCCCTCCTGCTAGGGCCCGTGTGGGGCCTGCAGTATTTGTAAATAAATAAAATAAATACTTATACACCGATCTAATGTGGGAAGAATTAGCGCGCAATCGCCGCCTCACTGACACAGACCGAAAGCGCCAACCTCCAAAGGAACCCCAAATGCTTTCGCATTGCATTTCCTATGGAATCAGCCAGAGACAAGGCGGAATTTGTAATATGGTTTTTACCGTGTTCACGATGAACTGAGCTCCTTTCTCCTCGGCGACTTGTTTGAGCTGCCCGATGACGAAGAGTAGCTCGCAGGGTCTCCTGTGGGGTGCCAAGTGGTTTGTCAGCAGTTAAAGGGGCTGTGCAACAATTTTCAGACTTTGGCCAATTAACCGCGGAAATGATAATCTGCGTCACCTATGGAACGAAAAACAGAAAACCGCATTTTCTTCCGAGCGCTAGTTCTTATTTAAAAAAAAAGAAACAAATCGAAGGTCGCAGTGCCTCTCAACTCCCCACGCGACTTTCGAGGTGACGTACTCTGGAGGTTCACGTGGTTTCCCCTTGGGCACTCTCTTTAGAAACCCTGCCGCTTCCTCCGCGATTGACGACTTAGAAAGGATTAGCCTCGTCGAAGGTCGCGGTGAGCGATGCGGACAAAGGACGGTTCGTCACGGGGCTGACGGCGAGTGCTGCAGCGGAGGGGGACAGGGTTTGTTGACTTCCGCAGTGCCTCCAGAGACGTCATCATTTAGTTCCCGTAGCCGCCACGGGCGCTGCAGAGCTCGGCAAATAATTCGTTTTTTGCTGTGCGATTACGCAGCGGAATAGCAGTTTTTCCGGGAAAGGTGACGCGTTTTTTTGGTCACGTGGGCTTGCATGAAGCAAGCATAAAAAATGCAGTATGGCAATTCCCTTCAACGTTAAAGCGGTTGCACAGCCCCTTTAAGGCTGCGTCACCATAATGTTGAGGTGTACGTTATATGTTTTCAACGCGTCGGTACGCACCACCGGGGTAAAAGGAAAAATAATGATTTCTTAAAAATTTAGAAAATCATATTCATTTTATTTACATCAGGTGAAGTTGATTTAAATAACTAGCTACAAATATAGTTACTATTTAGAAAAAGTGCAAAAATGGTCCGAAAGCCGGGATTCGTGATCACAAAGGAAATACCTCGCCTTATAACAATGGCAATAATTTATGAGTAGACGTTTCGTATTCTATGTGGGAGACATCATCAGTGCAGCCTATGGAACAACCCGACTAGCTACCAGCAACCAAACGATTAGCGTTTGGTTGCTGATGATGTCTCCGCATAGGAGACGAAACGTCTACTTATAAACTGTTGACATTGTTATGAGTCGGAGGTATTTGCTTTGTAATACCATTTAGAAGTAGATGTATTTTAAACATGGCAGATTGATTGATCAATCCGTTCGATCGCTGAAAACAACGCGTTACAATTACTCGTGATCTAAAAGTTGAATTAAAAACTTATTCATGTAAACCTCGCTACAAAAAAAGAAAATCATGCCTCCTTTTTAATATATATAAAAAAGATGTATTTTTTATTTTTTTATTCACTTGCATTGTGACATTACTTTTCTTGTTTTAATATTTCTCTTTGCGCTCTGATTTGCTTTTAATAAAACATTACGTAGCTTACGAAATGAAAGGTAGAAGGAAACTTCAACGTTCTGATTTAATCACAAGAGCACCGCTCTTTGTTTGTGTTCAGCTTGATAGAAACATTTCATGCTTGAAGGCTTTCTAAAATTTAAATTAAAAAAATGAAAGACGCTTAGAATTCTCTGTAATGCAGAAGTAGAGCGCAGCTCTTGAGGGGGAGGGGGAGGGTACGGAGGGGAGGGTATGCCCCTCCGTACCTTCCCCTCCCATTTAGCAGGAAATTTTCGCTAAATTCTCCGCTAAATTATCGATTCGTTCGACCAATTTTTTTTAAGAAGAGGTCTACATTTTTGCAAACAAATTGGAAGTTTCTGCATTAGCGGGAAATTTAGTGAAAATTTCCCCTCTAAATTTAGCGAGTTAAATTTCTCCGCTAGATTTAGCGGGGAAATCGACGTCACGTGGCCTCAACACCAAGTCAGTTTCCCCGCTAAATTTAGCAGGAAACTGTGACGTCCCATAGCGCAACGCGCGCGGTTACACTGACGCCGACGCCGACGGCGACGCCGACGCCACTCAACCCGGAAGCGGGCGCCTAAGAGCTGCGCTCTCAAAACATATGTACATGGACAGCATCATATTATACGAACGGTGAATAGGTCAGTTAAGGCAGGCCAAAGTAAAACAAAAATGTAAAAACCAGTTTTTTTTGTTAACTAAAAAAACTTTTTTTTTTTTGCGTTTTAGCATTGCGGTTAGTTCAAATGACTAGGCTCAGGTTGGTAGAAGAACAAGGTATACTCGTTGATACTAAGTCACCACAAGTGTCTCATTTTGTACCGACAACTGACGCAAACCGAGACAGCTAGTGGGGCGAAATGAGACACCACTTAAAGAAGAAAAAGACAGCTCAGTTCAAGCACTCGGATCATTTGCAGTGTACCTTGTGGGCCCCTACCGAACCTTTCGTGAGTTCACTCTTCGAACGACGTGCATTGGATCTGCACAAAACGGACTGCTCTTTTGCTCCATAGTTTCTGCAACACGAGGCACCAGTGAACAAGAAGTCTGCAGACTACCGTATTTTCCGGATTATAGTCCGCGGACTATACATGTTTAAAAGTTGAAAATTCACCCGATGCGGACTATCTACAGGTGCGGACCGTACAATGATTTGTTTTTTTTCTACAACGTTCACTGTGACAAGTCGTGACGGATTTTATGAGTAACGGACTATATTAATCCTGATTTATGTATGATAAAGCTTTTTTTGTGAGCTAATAAAGTAGGCATTTGTCAAGTCGTGCTGTGTATGATACTTTTTTACGTTCGGACTAGTCACTAAGTGCGGGCTATGCACGGGGTGCGGATTATGTACCGGGTGCGGACTATCTAAGCAAATACTTTTATTTTTGATCCCAAATATGCCCCTGCGGACTATACACCGGAAAATACGGTATCTCTTTAACCTCGAATAATCTTTCTCCTTGGTTTCATTTGTTTCACAGTAGGTGTAAACAACCCTCTGCAGTCACGTACAAAGTGAACTGCTCTCTGATACAGATTATGCTATATACCAGGGGTGGCCAAGTGACATGGGGTTAGAGCCGCAGGCAAAACAACAAAAAATCAAAGAGTCACAGAAAAAATAAAGGGGAGGAGGCTACTTAAAAAAAAAATTATATGGAGGGAACAGTGCTTTCTAAAAAGGACAAGTATAATTGTTGACTACAACAAATAATACCAAGCAGCAGAACGTTACTGCTCAGTAAAAATGAAAGCTTCGGCTGGTTCGCTAGCCAAGCACTGCCCCATGACGCCCGTTATGCGTATACCGTTGGAAATTTTTTCTAAAACAGTAAAGGAAACAGTGTCACTGTACACATCAATGTGTGAAAGACCAGTCCAGCTGTATCTACGTAGTGTAATACAATGCCGCAAAGTCTGTGAGCTTTTTTTTTTAATTCTAAAATTCGTTTCGTCTTTGGAACACTGGAGGGACGCTCACCCGAAAGCAGCGAGCCGCGCTTGGACCCGCGATGAGCCGCATGCGGCTCGGGAGCCGCAGTTTGGCCACCCTTGCTATATACCGTAAAGATAGTACTGATCGCAAATGAGGCTTAATTGCAATGAAAAAGGATTCAGTATTGTGTTCTTAAAGTTGCCACTGACCCTGAACTAGTGTGGGTCCAATTTAGAATAGCGTACTTAAAAATTGCGTTAGGAGTGTGTTATCGTCCCCCTGATTCTGGAAGAGACCTTGTTGAAAAACTCGGCGCCAGTTTGGAAGAGATGTTTTCGACTAACTACTAATAGTATAATTGATTTAGCAGAATATTTTAACTTTCCCGGTATTCACTGGGAAGATGGCAGTGTTTCTCTCGCACGTTGTAACCCCCCTGAGTGCCTGGATTTCAATTAACCTTCTTTCTTCATTTGAACTTCAAAGTATCGTTGAACCAACACGCTGCGACTCTATATTATACTTATTTTGTACCACCCACCCTGAACTCATCTCCCGTCCACTTCCTACCGCAGATTAGTGATCATGCACTCATAACCATCTCTCTTGGACAAGGTTCCGGTCAAGCAGAAGGGATCGAGAACTATTTGGGCCAACCCAAAGGCAGACTTAGAGGGCCTAAATGCCTGTCTTCTCAAAGCGCTCGCCGGTTTTGAACTACCATTCAGTGATCGCTCAGTCAAGGCCAATCGGACTGTTTTCATAAAAGCATTGCTCAGTTCTTCGAATAAGTTTATTTAGAATAAAACATTCACCTCTGACCCTTCTCCTCCTTGGTTCTCAGTAAAAACGAGGCAAATACTAAATAAAGAAAGAACAACGTTTTACTGCAAGGTTGCACGAATAAAAGACGATGATGCATGGATTTACTTTAAAGCGCTTTCCAAAGAATGCACACAGGGAATTCAGTAATCAAATAAACTAAAACATTTCTTGAAAAAAAAAATAAAGAATAAAAGAGTTGGATGTAAATATTTAGCGTATTTTTGTTCTCGTAAATTTGAATATCACATTCGTGTTTCCCCGATAGATGTAACTAAACGTGAGAAAACTCAGAAAAACTTCCGACCAGTAGTGACGTTATACTAAAATCTTTGGGCCGCCAAGCGCGTGCCGCTCGTGTGGGCAGCGCGTGCGATTACAAGCTTGCCACGTATATTTTTCCGCACTGACACCAGTCGTGACGTCTCTTTCTGACCTTCTTTTGAAAATAGCAAGAGTGCGCGTGCATAGCTTTGACAGGCGCTGAAGATGCGCGAGAGCGGAGATCCCGGAAGCTCCTAGCGTGACGTCACGCCCCAGGAGGGAGGGGCTTCGGCGGTACTTTAAAAGTTAATTCTTGAAGCCTCCGTACACCAAATAGAAAACATAATTTTGATATTCGTGATCCTGGAGGTCGAATAAAGGCCATTCAAGTGATTTTTATATAAATAAAGAATTGTTTTAGTTTTTATTTTAATTTTATAACTGCGACCTGCAGAAAGCACCAACTGAAAACCCTACAAAATTTTGGTCAGTCGTCAGTCCTAAACCTAGAGGTGGCAAGCTGCCCGCCGTCGACCAAGGAGTTAATAGCTTATTAACTCCCGTTGTGTCTGCTTCTGATTTTAGTGCGTTCTTTAGAGACATCTTCACGCGCAAAACCTCTGCCCTGCCAAGCTTAGCCCTTCCCTCTTTCGAACCTACAGTGTCCGTGCAAGATGGTCCATTGACGGCATTGTGAATGTCATTGATCGGCTCTTTAAGTTCTTCACTTTGTTCTGACGGAATAATCTCCAGTCAATTAAAACTGACTTCGGGTACATCTGCCAAGTTTCTACTGTTAATTCATGACTAACTCTGTCGCCGTTTCTCAACTGCCGTCTGATTGGCTGCATGGGAACGTAATCCCGATCTTTAAATCGGAAAGTTCGAATGAGCTCACTAATTACAGGCTTACACTCTCAGTGACCACACTCTAAGAAAACGGGGGTGTACACGTGTACTCTCTCTTGTCCCATATGTAACTCCCCAAAACTACATTTAGTCGTTCTGTCCACTGACGTCGAGCTGGCGATACCAACTTTTACAAGCGGCTTGATAGGTGTTGGAAATAACGTACTGAAATAGCTAATCGTGCGTATCAAAGAATTAGAAAAAGTAAAATACTTGAGGTTTTGCAGCCGGTGTTGAAAAAACTTTGATTGTCTTGATGTAGCCTTTAATGAGTACATTAGCTAGCTTACTAAGTTGTGTCGGTCGACTATCAAGCCGATGATTAGATTATCATCCGCGTTCCGCCACTGCTGGCTTTGCGCCTGCTTCACGAGTGGTAACTTTGGCGTGGCCCCGAGTTTCCCACAAGCTTCAAGTCGTTCTAAAATTGACTGGTATAGTGGTTATCCATTATGCTCAGCATGTTCCTAATTGAAACAGTATGTCTATTTTCACTGACTAAAACGTTAATTAAAGAATTTTAATTATTTAGCCGACTTATCGCGAAGATTATCCGCCCATATAATGTCCCCCTGGCCGTATAACTCACCTGCACAAACCGCATAAGTGTAACTTTCACGGCTTCTTTTAAAACAAACCTGTAAAGCTTAAAACAACAACAACAACAACTGTATATATAGGGTGTTTGGCGGCGAGGGCTTGTATATATATAGCGTCGGCTGCGCTCAGAGCCTCGATACTTAGCATGAAATGAAATATAAAGCCGCAGTAACACTGCGCATACATCGTACATAAGACACATGGCGTTCGCCACAGACACGGTGACAGAATATCATCTGCAGACATGTGTCAATGATGTTGGAAGCATGCGTTTGCTTCATACTTATGTGTGTTCGTTTCGAACGTGTACGCCGACAGTTTCCGTATGACCAATGTGGCAGGACAGCCATACAAAGAATTGAAACGGTCCTCAGACACTGTCCTGCAAACTCTCTTTTGTATGAGGTATTAGCAGTGCCTGACCGCGGTTTAATGATATCACCCCGGTCTGCGCGCTGCCGTCTTGGTCTGCTGAGCTGTGGAACGCGTTCTGTTAGTGCGCGGTCGAGACCTCTCTCCGACGGGTCTAGGAGAACTCGTCACAAGCCAACTCGTCACAGCCAACTCGTCCTAGGTAAACTCGTCAAATAGGCCAAGTCGTCATAGGGCATCTCGTACACGAGGAAGTCGTAACAGAGGGCAACTGGGCACTCGTCCACTTTGTCACAATTTACCTTTTTCGCCGATCTTGCGTTTGCAATTGGGCTTCAATAACTGATGGCAAATCTCTTGAGAGTTCGTGCGTATGGCGCGTGCTTGGTCGCTTTCCGAAGTGACGGACACGCAAGTGCTGGTCTGTAAATATCGCACGCCTGGCCGTACCTGAGAATGGTGTATTGTCGGTGACAAGTAAAAAACGCGCACGTTAGCTTTGGTTGTCGTTGGGCGTGCGCGCTCGTGCTATCAAAGGAAGCAAACTCATTAGCCCAGGACCGATATAACACCACTCTGAAACATGAAAATATTGGGTCTAGAAGAAGTCGTCACAAGCCAACTCGTCATAGGGCATCTGAGGATGGTGATTTTGGCCTTGCAACGCTTTCTATCTCTACAGACCCAATACACAGCGTCAGGGTCTTCTCGGCTACACGTATACTAATACCGTTTACTAATACCCTTCGTACAGAAGCGTGGAAGCGCCACGCTGGGTTTTAGTTAGCTCCATCTTACGAAACGCGGTCGTTCTATCTGAAGGTCCGAACATTTCTCCGCTATATATATATATATATATATATATATATATATATATATATATATATATATATATATATATATATATATATATATATATATATATATATACACACACCATATTTTCCGGACTATTGTCCGCACCCGGTGCATAGTCCGCGGGGGCAAAATTTGGGGTCAAAAATAACGGTTTTTGCTTGGATATTCCGCACTCGGTGCTTAGTCGACACGAAAATCTTCAATAGACGGCACGGCACACCTTGACCAATGTCTGCTTTCTCAGCTCTACGAAGAAGCCTATAATATACATAAATCATCATTAACATACTCTTTTGTTCACAAAATCCGTCTCGTCTCGTCATAATCAACGATATTGAAATACAAAATTGCTGTATAGTCCGCACGCGTAGATACTCCGCACAGCCTAAAGTTTCAACTTTTAAACATGTATAGTCCACGGACTAAAGCCGCGAAAATACGGTATGTGTATATACAGGGTGTTTTTTTTAAGCTTAACAGATTTGTTTAAAAAAGCCGTGAAAGTTACACTTATGCCGCTTGTGGAGGTGAGTTATACGGCCAGGGGGACATATTATAGGGGCTAATCGTAACGATCAGTCGGTTAATTAATTAAAATTCGTTAATTAACTTTTTAATTAATGAAAATAGACATATGGTTCCAATTAGAAATTTGCTCAGCGTCATCGAAAACCCTTAAATCAGTCATTTTCAGAAAGACTTTGAGCGCGTGAGAAGCGTAGTAGTGCACTGAAGTTACCGCTCGTGGAGCAGGTACAAAGCTAGAGGTTGCGATAAGGCGCCCGCGCGATTTTTCCGTCTCTTATCTAGCCCCAGCCTTGTACCTGCTCCACGAGCGGTAGCTTTAGTGCACTACTACGCTTCTCACGCGCTCAAAGTCTTTCTGAAAATGATTGATTTAGTGGTTTTCGATGACGCTGAGCAAGTTCCTAATTGGAACCATATGTCTATTTTCATTAATTAAAAAGTTAATTAACGAATTTTAATTAATTAGCCAACTGATCGTTACGATTAGGCCCTATAATATGTCCCTGGCGTATAACGCACCTCCACAAGCGGCATAAGTGCTCGGCTTTCACGGCGTTTTTAAAACAAATCTGACAACAAAAAAACACCCTGTATATACGTATTGGGAGCCGGTTTGAAAGAAACAAAAAACCTTTTGAGTAGAGAGAAAGAGAAGACGCCCCCAAAGACGAATCCTAACTGCTACGCTTCCTAGCACCCTGGTGTGGAGATCTGCATACCACAGGGTGAGCCCTGTTTTTTGTCATTGCGCAGGTAAGTTCCGACCCAGCAAAGCTCCTAAAAAGGGTCGAATAACAAAGGGACGTCGAAACTAAAGATAACACTGAAAATCCGACCACAACCGCCCTCCAAACAAGCAAAAGGAGAGACCAACTTTGAAACCGCGACAAGTTCGATGCAACCACTCCTTCGGTATGAAGCCCCCCCCCCCCCCCGCCCCCCATCTAAAAAAAGTCTGTGACGAACTTTCCAAGAACGAGCAAGGTCACTGCGACCACTTTCCCTTTAACAGGTTCACCTAGGACGAGATGCCCTCTTGGACCAGTTCACCTATGACCAGTTTTCCTATGACAAGTTGGCTGTGACGAAGTGGGCCTGTTCCCCTCTCCGACAGACTATCAGACGCCGCGCACGCGTCCACAACCCAGTGACTCAGCATTTTCCGCCCGGGTGATGAG
Organism: Ixodes ricinus; assembly: GCA_037355805.1. Classification (NCBI taxonomy): domain Eukaryota; kingdom Metazoa; phylum Arthropoda; class Arachnida; order Ixodida; family Ixodidae; genus Ixodes; species Ixodes ricinus. The sequence goes on from JAZHYW010021313.1 coordinate 38,292, forward strand.
GTCTTGAAAGTTCTATTGGTGACAACACGTTTCGGTGGCTCCCTCTGATGGTTCCTTTCTGTGACTTCGCGACCAGGATTATGCGGACCGCAAGTTCGTCTGCTTCTTTTGGAGGGGCTGTGTCGGCGTCAGAACGCCGAGCTCTGATGGGCTCTGATTGAAGGATAGTGGGTAGACCTCAAGGCAGCTTGCTTTGATGTCTACCCACTGTCCTTCAATCAGAACCAATCAGAGCTCCGCGTTCTGACGTCACCACAACCCCTGCAAAAGAAGCAGACAAACCTGCGCTCCTCACTGATTTCGAAAAAAAATTTCGACAGTGTGCCTAAAAAAAAAAAGAAGAACACAGTGAAAGCTTGTTGTCATAGCGTCCCTAAACCAACACCGTTAAAGTTAAATCTGAAATTCCTGTTTCTATTAATAAAAGTAGGACTCATCATACACAAGACGTCATCGTTGGCGTTTGGTCAATCGTGGAAGGCCGACCAGAGCAACGCTTTGGGTCAGCGTACGTCTCCAACACGGAAAGCTGTGCAAGGCTGCCCTACCTGGGACGGAAGTTGAGCGCAACGCAGCGCGGTTCCCGGAGGCAGGCCGCCGTGCACTGCATCCGGGACCTCGGGGGACCGGGCAGGCTCGCCAGCAGACCCTGGGGCTGGCGACGATGACGAAGCAATGTCCGAAACAACGTGTGTTGCTGCGTGCTGGGAGCCCTCCGCCAGAACCGCGAGGGACAAGAGGACTGCCGAAGCCAGCCTCGCCATGGCGGTGGTCATCGCGGCGTCTGATATGCCCCGCAGTCGGACGGAGAGCCCTGAATATTTGATGACCCGCGTTTCGCGCGTCAGCGGAGACCCGCGGCGCGGGAGCTGGTGCAATGCCACCTAAAAGACAAGGCCTTCGGACTTTTTCCCCCAATACGTCATCGCTAGTGGACCCACGCAGCGCCACGTCAGCATCGCTGACAGCGCGTCTTGGAGCGTCTCAGTCGAGCTTCGGCGTGTTTGCCGCTTGGGGCGGGTCGGGGATTCACTAACGATGACGTCATGAGCAGGCCTTTTCTTCTAGGTGGCATTGGCTGCTGCGTGTATCGCTATGTCACGTCGCCAGGACGTGCTTTCGAGTGGGGCTTGACGCTTGACGCAACAGCGGTTTGTAGCCCGCGTTCCGCGTCGCGACGCTCGGGGTGGGGTTGTCGCTATAAAGCACCATTAGTTCTCCGGACGTTTTATATACTTACTCCTTTTTCTAATTATAAAAGTGACCACAAAAGTTTCGTATTGCGCATTCGGTGAGGGCTTGTATATATAAATGCGTATTTGGTGCGACGTAAAATGGGGACGCGTGTGATAGCGTAGGAATACTGTTGATATATTTGGTTAGATAAATAAAACATCGTATTTTCAAGTGCGCGGACTATAGATGTTCAATAGTTTAAATTTTATCCGGTGCGGACTATCTAGATGTGCGGAAGATACAAGAATTTGTTTATTACTAGATGGTTCATTATGACAAGACGTGACGAATTTTGTGAATGACGGAGATATGTTATAGATGGATAACGTATGATGCAAGCTTCTTTCTGATATATAGTACTGCAGGAATTTTCAATGTCTGCTGTGTATGATATATATATTTACGTTAGGATCAGGACTAAGTCACCGGAGAAACTTATTTTTCTTTTACCTAAAATTTGTTTTTGTGGAATATGCTACGGGATGCAGACCGTAAAAATACGGTAATAAAAGTTATCTTGAATGCGTATCTACATTCTATATTAGCTAAGTTAAGATACAAGAAAACCAGAGTCGGGGGAATCAAGATGTGGAAGACAAATAAATTAAATGCTGTCACAGAGAACAAAAGGGCTTCAAAAATATTAGCTGCTAACGCGAGTTTCAGCCATATTTGCCTTATATTTATACACCTAGAGACTGGATGTGAGCTTGCACGCAGTATAAATGTGTGACACGTGCAGATTCATATTCGACCAAAATAATACGGCACCCATAGGTTTCAATTTTGTTTTAAAGAACAGTTGATATTACTTTTGCGTTGGATGTTTAGGCAGATTGAGTTCTGTCTTCCATAGTATGGCGACACTGGTTCACGCTGTAGATTGTGCGGTGCGGCTGAGCCAGGAGTCTTAACAGCCTTCCATCATAGCAACGCGAAATAGTGATTACACAAACGCGCACAGGCAGGATGCTCATTCAGGTCAAAACGTAAAAACGTAAATTCTGAACTGTAAAACTGATATAATACAACGAGCGAAATATTGATAGAGCAAAATATTATCAGGGTTACCAACTAACCGACAAGAATCGGCGCTGCCACGCTTCTGAAACTGTATTATAACAAAAACACAACTGTGCCGATCATTACTTCACGATTGCAGTAGTCACGCGTTACGAGGGTCTGTGACAGCAATGGTACCCGAAGGACAGAAAACGAGCTCGATTAACATACAACACCAAAGAAGGCAACCCTGAGTGTTGTCGTGCGCAAAGGTCACGGCGCGGAACAATAGGACTGGCGTGTGCGAGCTTGCACCGTGAATTAATGAAGACGCGTTGATAAGTCACGAATGTGCCAGGATCGATGAGTTGCTATCATCGACGCATGCTTGGCTGCTCGCGTGCTTCATCTCCTCGCACGCGTGACTTGGGACTCGATCTTGGTGTTTCCCTGGTCGTGTACCATCGTAGCGGTCTCGTTCATCCAGTGAAAAGGACACTTGCCAGAACGCCTGGCGTCAGGTAACTATAAACGTAACTCTTATGTCCATCCAGTCTTGTACACGTTACTGGAAAAAAGTTATCTTCGCGGAGAGCAAGTCGTTTGCTTCTTTCGCAGGGTCACGGTCGGTGACGTCAGAACGACACCGAGTTCTGATTGGCTTTGATTGGAAAGATAGCGGGTAGACCTCAATGGCCTGAGGTCTACCCGCCATTTGTTTCAATCAGCCAATAAGGTCTTGGCGTTCGGACATCAAAGCAACCCCTGTGCCGCTGTGCCAGAAGCAGACGAATTTGCTCTCCGCGTTACAACTACAATTACTGTTGCTTAAAAAGTAATAAATTAGATTACTTGATTACTTGAGAAGAAAAGTAATTGGTCGTTACTTGAAAAAGTAACCATTACTTTTTCAGAGTTTCAAAGCAGAGTTAGCTGCCGGTTTGAAAACAGATTTTTTCTAATGTTCATTATTAGAGTAGAATTGTCAGTGTTTTACTTACTTGTCTTCTTCATCCACCTATTATGGTAAACCTTCCTCCTGCTGGAGACTTAGCTCGAAGATTCGTTAGCAGAAAACTTGTACGAACAAAGAGGGTGCCGTTCAAAAGGGGAGGGAAAAATAGTAACGTACACTCTAAAAAAATGCCTGTGCGTCCACTTACTCGGCACAACACCTCGGAGAACCAATCACCGCAACTTACGGAAGTAGCTCAGCGGATGACGATGCCGAATCATATGTTTAGAGCCAAAAAACGCAGTCTGAGCTGTGACATTATCCAGTTCAAGCGTGACGTTTTGCATCGCTTAATGTCACAACTCAGACTGCGTTTTTTGGTCTAAACAGATGTTTCGGCATCGTCATTCTGAGCTACTTCCGTAAGTTGCGGTGATTGGTTCTCCGAGTGTTGTGCGAAAGTAGACGCAGGAGCTTTTTTTAGAGTGTACAAGTGATTTTAGTACCTCCAAGAATAATCTAATCACTCGTCTGTAATTACTGCATAATAAACGTAATCAAATAATTACAAAATCGCTAGAAACGTAATCGATTAGAAGTCATTTGATTACTTATAATGCGTATCATACAAGCCTGATGATCCATCCAACATTTGTTTCTTGTATCATCGATTTCTATTAATTTATTGGGTATACTTTACGCCGTTCCAAGGACCCTGCGTTTTCGTGACCGCCGCGAAAACATACGGCGCCCGCTGGCTTCAGGGGGACCACAGCGGACCATCTGGTGGAGTTAATTACGCAGACAACAAATAAACAGCGGAGAAAACTTGTCCTCCTAAAACAACGCCCTGCCGTATCCTTCTGGATGCATACCAGATGTATCTTTTCCAGTTCACAGCGATCTGCATCTAATCCAAACTTACAATTTAAAGCGCAACAAACTCCAGATAGCTTGGCGTCATGTGACAAACATTTGACAGACATAGCCACACTCGAGAGACAATTAAGCGCACATTTATATCTGCCGACAAAAGTGAATCATAATGCTGGAACTTGGACGGTCTCTAGCAATATTCCGACTTGTTCACAAACATATTTTGTTTGTGGCCAGTTGGATATTTCTTATTCTACAGACAATTATATAGTAATAAAGTACGCTTGGCGCGTCTAGTGGTACGTCCAAACCCATTTTAAGCCGCAGTAACGTACACTGCTCATACATTATAAAAATACAAGGTCTTCGCTGCAGAAGTAGTGACAAAATTATCTGCGGACGGACTTATGCACGGTCAAAGCACGTTTGGGGGGATCGGTGGCCGAGTGGGCTATACTTCGTTTCAGCTTCGGGTCCAGACGCAGCCGATGCTACGAAGCGCGAGCGCTGTGGCCCTGAACAGTGCTTGCACTGCACGAGCGCGCGTGCTTGGCAGGGGCGCTGAAAGCCCGGAGTTCGCGCTTGTAGCATCGGCTGCGTCTGGACCCGAGCTGAAACGAAGTATAGCGCACACCAGCTCGGAGCACGTGGAGCGAAAGCTTGCGCTGCAGAACCCAGGGATCCTGGGTTCGAGCCCCACCCGTGCCCGTTTCGATCTGTCTCCGTCTATGCTGGAAAAAGCGGTGGAGAAACTGCATCGTGACGTCGCCGGTGGGAGGAGCCTAATCTCCATCGCCAACAAACTACATCGGAAGAGAACTGCACCGTGACGTGTCCGGTGACGTCGCCGAACAGTGGCGATTGAGTTGAAACTACATCGTTCTTGTTTTCCCTACAGGGAATTTCGGAGAATCGCCGAGTGGGCTAGCGCACACCAGCTCGGAGCACGTGGAGCGAAAGCTCGCGCTGCAGAACCCAGGGATCCTGGGTTCAATCCACCGTGGTTCAATCCGCCCTGCCCGTTTCGATCTGGATGAGCATCGTACCGGCGTGCGGTCGTGTATCACTACTGCGTGATGCACGTTAAAGACCCCAGGCTAGCAGTCGTACTGCACTGGCTAAATTGCTTATCTACAGTGGGTAACAATGTCGCCATGTTCAGGCAGACTAACCTCCTGCTGTATAAACAACTAACGACAAATTTTACTTTTTGACTATGTTTGACTGCGTTAGTGCAACTTCTCTCGTGCTGCACGAGAAAGAAAAAATGTTCCTTCGGGGGTTAAATTTTCGGTGAAGTAGGAAGCAAAAAAGAAGAAAAGAGAATATTTCCCTCAAGTTGGGTTCGTAGTAGAAGAGGAGGAAAAAGAAAATCAGTTGTTAGTCCCACGGTGTGTATGGTCTTTTCTTTATGTGTATGTTTATTCTAGTTCAGCTGGCCTTACCTGAAGTAGTTGCTTTAAAATAAAGTATATCTATCTCTCTCTACCTGAAGTATGAACGAACTAGCTCAACTTAAGCCTGTTACCGTTGCTTGCTTGGCTTTTCGCTCAGCCAAATCGCTTATATGGGGTGCACTCAAATGAAAACACAATCGTGTTGAATCGTGTAAGAGTATTTAGAATATTTATCGATCACGCCGCTGAACTTGCATCGCTCGAAGAACTTCCTTTTTGTGAGCGCCTTCTCTGCTTGAGTTTGTTGGAAACACAGCCACTTCGATCCGAGGCAATCGATGATAGCGTTGGTGACATCAACAAGTACGCGACTCACAGAGCACTGGTGAACACCAATGTTTTCGTCGCTCCCGACGGTTCCCTGGAAGCCGCCAGCGGCGTAGAAGCGTAGAGCTGCGAGGACTTGTTGTTCGACCGTCAGCACACGGGGCCCTTCGCGACGCCGCTGGAGCTTTCCGCGAAGCTGGTCGCACAGCCAGCGAGTCACCCCTTTGGTCAGCCGGTATTCGCCCACAAACCTCGCATCGCTCGTCTCGAAAGCATCCCGGTGATCTCTAAAAACTCGATCCGCTGGCGAACCCAACAGTAGAGATGCATATGTTAGGGTCGCCATCTTTTACGATGCAGATTGATCTCTGGCTTCGTCTCGACCACTCAGTTAACTGCATCGTCAAAGTGCATCGTGACGACATTTTGACGTCACCGCCAACTGCATCATTTTACGAGCATAGCTCGAACTGTCTATCTATGCTGGAACGCAAACTACATGATGTAGAAAACTGCATCGGGCACTGATTGGCTATTCTCTCGGGTCACGTGACATGACGTTGAAATGTAGTTTTTCCCTATGCAGTTCGAGCTATGCTCGTGAAATGATGCAGTTGGCGGTGACGTCAAAATGTCGTCACGATGCACTTTGACGATGCAGTTAACTGAGTGGTCGAGGCGAAGCCAGAGATCAATCTGCATCGTAAAAGATGGCGACCCTAACATATGCATCTCTACTGTTGGGTTCGCCAGCGGATCGAGTTTTTAGAGATCACCGGGATGTTTTCGAGACGAGCGATGCGAGGTTTGTGGGCGAATACCGGCTGACCAAAGGTGTGACTCGCTGGCTGTGCGACCAGCTTCGCGGAAAGCTCCAGCGTTGTCGTGAAGGGCCCCGTGTGCTGACGGTCGAACAACAAGTCCTCGCAGCTCTACGCTTCTACGCCGCTGGCGGCTTCCAGGGAACCGTCGGGAGCGACGAAAACAATGGTGTTCACCAGTGCTCTGTGAGTCGCGTACTTGGTGATGTCACCAACGCTATCATCGATTGCCTCGGATCGAAGTGGCTGTGTTTCCAACAAACTCAAGCAGAGAAGGCGCTCACAAAAAGGAAGTTCTTCGAGCGATGCAAGTTCAGTGGCGTGATCGATAAATATTCTAAATACTCTTACACGATTCAACACGATTGTGTTTTCATTTGAGTGCACCCCATATAAGCGATTTGGCTGAGCGAAAAGCCAAGCAAGCAACGGTAACAGGCTTAAGTTGAGCTAGTTCGTTCATACTTCAGGTAGGAAGAGAGAGAGAGATACTTTATTTTAAAGCAACTACTTCAGGTAAGGCCAGCTGAACTAGAATAAACATACACATAAAGAAAAGACCATACACACCGTGGGGCTAACAACTGATTTTCTTTTTCCTCCTCTTCTACTACGAACCCAACTTGAGGGAAATATTCTCTTTTCTTCTTTTTTGCTTCATACTTCACCGAAAATTTAACCTCCGATGGAACATTTTTTTCTTTCTCGTGCAGCACGAGAGAAGTTGCACTAACGCAGTCAAACATAGTCAAAAAGTAAAATTTGTCGTTAGTTGTTTATACAGCAGGAGGTTAGTCTGCCTGAACATGGCGACATTGTTACCCACTGTAGATAAGCAATTTAGCCAGTGCAGTACGACTGCTAGCCCGGGGTCTTTAACGTGCATCACGCAGTAGTGATACACGACCACACGCCGGTACGATGCTCATTCAGATCGAAACGGGCAGGGGCGGGAATTGAACCCAGGATCCCTGGGTTCTTGTTAACACAGAGGTTCGGGCGAGATTGTTGCTCATGATCTACTGGGGGAACAGCGCACCGGCAAAACAGTCACTCGAGTCAACACACACACAAAAGAAAGAGACACTTACGCAGCGCTGTGTAAGTGTGTCTTTCTTTTTGTGTGTGTTTGACTCGAGTGACTGTTTTGCGGGTGCGCTGTTCCCCCTGCAGACCCTGGGTTCTGCAGCGCGAGCTTTCGCTCCACGTGCTCCGAGCTGGTGTGCGCTAGCCCACTCGGCGATTCTCCGAAATTCCCTGTAGGGAAAACAAAAACGATGTAGTTTCAACTCAATCGCCACTGTTCGGCGACGTCACCGGCCACGTCACGGTGCAGTTCTCTTCCGATGTAGTTTGTTGGCGATGGAGATTAGGCTCCTCCCACCGGCGACGTCACGATGCAGTTTCTACACCGCTTTTTCCAGCATAGACAGACTGCATAGGGAAAACTACATTTCAACGTCATGTCACGTGACCCGAGAGAATAGCCAATCAGTGCCCGATGCAGTTTTCTACATCATGTAGTTTGCGTTCCAGCATAGATAGACTGGATGAGCATCGTACCGGCGTGCGGTCGTGTATCACTACTGCGTGCACGTGCACGTTAAAGACCCCAGGCTAGCGGTTGTACTGCACTGGCTAAATTGCTCATCTACAGCGAGATGACTCGTCGCAACTTTAAATGGCTGACCAACTACACGCTGTATAAATATCCCCATAACCCCAATTATTATTAAAGCACGTTTGCTTGACACTTATGTATACGTTTCGAACATGCATCTGAAGAATGAAGCCAGTTATCCTGTAACCAATTGGATAGGACCGTCATACAAGGAATAAACATGCCTCAGACAGTGTACACTCTAAGAAATGCCTGCGCGCCTACTTACATGCAAAACACTCCGAAGAGTCAATCTCTGGGATCTACGAAATCATGCTCAGCGAATAGTGAGGTGGAACATCTGTTTAGACCTCCAAATTAAGTCTGCGCTGTGGCATTACGCAATGCAAACGGGTTTACTATGGTTTATCGAGGCCATTTCATCGAAGCACGTTTTAGAGAATGGGCACGTTTTATCGAAGAACGGTTTAGAGAAAGCAGAGCCTCAGTTTAGAGAAACGCCGTTTATCCAAAAAGAGACGCTGTTTAAAAAAAGGCTTTCCTACTTCTCGCGTGTATCCCTGGTCCGCGTGTCCCCCACTGCGCTCCCGCCGCTTCGCGGCGGTAGTCTGCGGCGGCTCATTACAAAAATGCTAACTCACCTGATTTACCCGTACACGCTGCTTCGCGGCGGCCGAATTCGCTAAAAAGGAGGCTCATCGCCATTTTCTCTAAACTGGGTTCTCTATAAAGGCATTCGGATAAACCGGGGTCGGTAAAACGGCCTTCGCTAAAACGAGCTTCTCTAAACCGCATTCCTCCGAATGCAAACATGAAGTTTTGCATTGCGTAATGCCACAGCACAAACTTCATTTTGAGGTCTAAACGGATGTTCCGCTTCATCATTCGCTGAGCTGATTTCGTAGATTGCAGAGATTGGCTCTTTGAGTGTTTTGCAGGTAAGTAGACGCGCATGCATTTCTTAGAGTGTATGCAGACTGTCTTTCGTGTTACGTATTAGCTGCGCGACCACGGCTTTATGCGTGCCAAAGACACAGCGACCAACGTTCTTCGTATACAAAACAAGAACTTTGTTGTTTCTCGTGCCAGCGAGTCTACATGCCATGTCAAACAGTGTCGTTCCGCAGGACAGCCATTGTTCCTCCTCAACTTTCTAGCCCGGGAGAGGGAGAAGGTTCCCCGTTTTATGCCTGGAAGGTTCACGTCCTGATGTCTTCGGTTCCGGCGGCGACGGATGTTACAGTAGTCTCTGCAGTGGCCATGGCTTCGGTCAGCGTGTTCGGCGAGAGCGAGACTGGCGCCATTTCGACCTACCTCGCAGAGATTCCTCTGCTTACCGGTGCCGTCGCTCGTTGACCAGCGCGACGCTGTGCTGGGGTGAGGACAGGGACCAGGTGGTGGTACTAGACAACCTGATGACGATAGTGCGCGAGGTTGTCGCTCTCCTTTCCGGAGTCATCTACTGCTTCAGACGCCCGCCGGAGCTTGAGCTTCCCGTACGGTAAGTTTCACATTAAGCGTAAACAGTCCGTCCAACGCCGTCTTGTTCACGGCTGCTTAATGCCACGTGATACGGTTAATTCTTTACGATTCTTCGGGGCAACCATTATCACTGGCTAGTAGTTTCTGTTAAGCAGAATTAGGAAAGAAAAAAAAACAGTTTGAAAGATTATAATCTAAACCCCGAGACACGAAAAAAGAATAAAATAACGGACAAGACATATCTGGAGATTTTGTGTCGTCTGTTATTTTAATTCTATATATCTCAGGTTTAGATTATGATGTTTCCTAAACCAGCTCAACTGCATACTTTCGCTTATTGTTTGGGAGGTTCTTGCCCGTTAAACAGGATGAAATGGCAATTTGTGAAAAAGCGTAAGAGAAGTCAACGAGGAAACCACTCAACTGCAGAAAAGGAAAACTTAGAAAATAAAACCTTCCTTTTGTGCTTGTCAAGTGCTTTTACCACCTTTATTGACAACGGTTTTGTTTAACGCTTACACTCCTAAGGCATCAACGTCTGTCATATTTACAGATGTCATCGACGGAAGCCATGCACGGAAGGATCCACTCAGAGCAAGTTTGTTCGACAAGCGCGCGATAATCTCTGCTTGCGACATTGATGCAGGGACAGCTTCAGCCGTCGTCTTCGTATGTCCTGCCGTCTCGAAATACTCGCGTACGCCGTCCTGTATCTTCCTCACCTGTTCAAGACATTCCTGTGGAACAACAGCGAGGCCCTGCTGACCATGCTTTTTCTCTGCGTCGACGTGGGTTACCTGGACTACGACACCATGTCCAAAGCCACCTTTATCGGGGACTACATTGGGTATCGGTCCGCAGTCTACTCGTTCCTTCGTACATTAACAAAAGAGAGCTTAATTAAAGGCGCGTGCATGCTATTATTCGCTTAAACCGTGGCCACCACTGTTTATACATTATTCAAAAGACACGGTATTTTTCGCAGGCGTGCTGATAAGATTATCTGCGCACAAGCCTGAAGCATGTTTGAAGCGTTTCGTAATAATGATAATTATAAGTTTACTGCAGGTTTTCTTTTACTTAAAATCACACAGTGCTGTGCTGCCTCACGAAGCACTCTCGTGCTTGTTGTGAGGACAGGCAGTCCAAAAAATATTCGCATAATTTTCCGAAGAAAAATTGATACAAACAAAATGCACCGAACAGATTTACAATCATTATACAGTCTGAACGTTTTTTTTAATGACTGCGGCAAACTACAACGTATTAGTATAACATTATTTTTTTATCCCACGAATCCTCAAAAAGGAATAAAAATTTGTCGGTTTCATTTTTTTAGATTATTCATTCTTTTCAAATTCATTCATTCTCAGATTATTACAGCGGAGCTGTTAAGGGCTAGGTTCCCCAGGATCGTGTCCACCAGCAAAAAAATTAAAAAAAAAATGACGACATCGGAACTATGAGAGAGCTACCGCCATCTATGAGGGACGGCGGCAACTAGACAACTGGTTGCCGCCGTCGCTCATAGATGGCGGCAACCTTTTTCGGATGGATGATAGAGCGGGAGCGGAACGAGCGGCGATGTGCGCAGCAGCGCGAATGGTTCCGTCAACCGCCGCGAGGCCGCTATCACCTAAAGTTCCACTGCGTCGGGCGCTTCAGATTCCCTTGCGAAAGAGGGAAGAGCAGATCGCTCGCCTGGAAAGCCACCGCCGAGAACAGAAGCTACAGCTCCGCTGCTCTTCCTTCTTCACCAGAGTAGAAAGGCTGAAAGTTTTTTCATTCAAAAATTGTGTTTACTTGCAAGACTTATGATATCTCCGGAAACACTTTTTCACAAACTTTATCGTTATGAATCGTTCCACGATGATTTTCTTTTGGTCACCTCACGTTATCTTTTCACGTCGTGATCTCTTATATGAAATTAAGCGCATCACATGCCACCACTCATCCCTTTATTCACAATCACGAACAATCCTCGACTGGAATATCCTGCCAGCACATATAGCCACCGAAGATGATGTAACAAAATTTCACGAACTGGTGATAATAACATCTATAGTTTGTTCTTGTCCACTCATGTCCATGTTACTTACATTTATCTTATTCATCGCCATCGCTTGTTTTCTGAATAAATTGTTTTGCTGTCAAGTATACATTTTTTTCTTGTATACAATATTTTCTATACTTTATGCATACCCTGCTACGGAATACCCTCCTTAGATGGCCTTAGGGATAGTTTGCACAAATACGAATATATTCTCTCCGTCTGTGAGCGATGGAAACCGTAATGATTAGTAGGGAGTTTTAGGAAACCGTTTTCGCGCATCCGATGCGGTACCATGGGCCCTCCGGTTCGAACTGTGCATACGCTACTGCAGATCACTCGCGTATGCGGAGTTCGTACCGGACGGCCTATCGTACCGCATCGGATGGGCAAAAAGTTACCTAAAACTCTCTAATACCAACTTAAAGGCACGGTTTCACTGCTCATACGTCACGACGGCCAGACAGTCTGCAGACACCGTCCAGAGTCGTGTTTGTTCCTCGTATGACGTACAAAAATCGGCAGCGACCTTCACTTTCATAGTCATGCATGGAATGCTTTATAGGGAATCGGCGAGAGGATCGGTGTGTCACGCGACGTCTATATTCTCCCGCTAAATTTAGCGGGGAAACGGGATCGGCGTCCAACTCACAAGACGCGCACTTTCCCGCTAAATCTAGCGGATAAGTGAATCGGCACATAGGTCACGCGACGCGAAATTTGGCGCCAAACTTAGCGGCGAAACTGAATCGACGCTTTGGCCCCACAAAACGCGAACTTTCACGCTAGCGGGAAACTGAGTTGACGCATATATAGATCACGTGCTGTCAAGAACTGCACGAAGTAACAAATCCCGCGGCATCTTATTACGGCTCAGCGAGCCACTGAGAACGCCGCACCGGCCCATAGGAACGCCCATGAACCAATCGCGAAGCAGAAAGCGAGAACAGGACAAGCCGCACCCTGCGTGTCTGTCAGGTGTTGGCGACTACAGGAACCTACGGGCGGGCATGTTCGTCTGCGCCTTGCGCTCTCGTTCGCTTGTTTACTCTCCAGTCAATGACGGCGCGCTCGGCTGCTCGTCATCCCACGTTTTCGGCGCATTCTCTTTGTTGCAATTGTTGATTTTCGTGCACCTGCTCGCGTTTCAATGCGCGAAAGACGCTTTTCGGTACAACTGGCTCTCCGTATAGTGAGACCTCCATGTGCACTTTGAAGGCACCTTGATGAAAACCATTGGTATATACGACACCACACTGGTTTACACACTCGCGACTGCTTACGCGTCCGTGTGCCTTAAAACCTCTTAAAATCGCTTACGACGAGAGAACACACCAGCGCCATCTGTCGGGCAACCGTGGAACACTTTTGGTTTTTCCGTATAGGTCCTATTTTCTTGACGCTTCATTCTTTCTTTACTGGATCGGAACACTTTTGACGATGTTATCAAGGGCCATTTTTTCACAAATAGTATACGTACAGTCAGCACGGAATGAAACCCGAACGCCGGAACGCGTGGCCATCGATACAGGCTGCTCCACCTGGAGGGCCCCTGAGAACTAATGAAAATGCACCATGGGTGCGAGGGTGCGGGTCCTACTAAAATGTCCTCAACCCTCGCGCGGGGCGTCTGGGACTTCCGCGTTTCGCCAGTGGCGCGCTGTAAGCGCCGTCACTCGGGGTGCTTTTCTGTCGCCGCACTGTCGCCCCACTGTCGCCCGGTCGACACCGGGCGGCCGCTTAACCTGGCTATAGCTCTTTGCGATAGGCCCTGCTCAGACAGGGTGATGCATTTATTCCGTTCCGGAATTGATACGCCTGGCATATCGGTGGTTACCAAAGAGAGCGTCAGCAAGCAATTCCTCGCTTTTTAAGAATCGACTGATAACCTCGCAGGAAAACATGCGCATTGCTCATAAAAACCGAGGCATCCGCGTCGGTCTGTTGCAGCATTTTTTTTTGTTCATAAAGAGTATGGTCGTGCGAATAAACGAATTTTATTTCGCGTTTATGACGTTTCACTATTTCTCAGAAACCGCGTGGCACGTTGTTCACCGGAGCCCCAGCGTGGTTCCGGTGACACGTCATCAAGCACTACGGGTCTTCTGTGCACGAAATGTTTCAACTTTCATTTCGCCCTTGCGATACACAAAGCGATAATGAATGACAGCGCTGAAGAGATATCGCTGGGAATCCGATACACAAAGCGAGTGACAGTGCTTTTTGTATCGGATGTGACGGCGCTTACAGCGCGCCACCGGCGAAACGCGGAACTCCCAGACGCGCCGCGCGAGGGTCGAGCTCATCTTAGTAGGACCCGCACCCTCGCACCCCGGCGCATTTTCATTAGTTCTCAGGGGCCCTCCAGGTGGAGCAGCCTGTATCAACGGCCACGCGTTCCGGCGTTCGGGTTTCATTTCGTGCTGACTGTACATTTCATTTCTCAAATACTGAAAAACAGTCCGCTCTAGCGAGATGCACCTCAGGGTAACCTCATAGATGGCACCAGCGTGCCAGTGTGTTCTCGTCGCAAGAGATCGCGAGAACTCGGTCATTAGCGAACGCAAGAGTGTCAACGGACCTTAAGGACCCCTATGTATCTTAGCCAAATGGACAATTTGGCGAGTTGGTAAGAGTTCATCTTAACTTACAACGCGACTGGGACAAGGACAGACCAACTCGCCCAATTGTCCATTTCGCTAGGTTTCATTTCTTCTACAAGAGGCTCTTTTCTGTGTCAGCGCTTGTCCTGTGTTTTCTCCTCTGTCTGTCCTTGTCCCAGTCGCGCTGTAAGTCATGATGAACCCCATGTATGCAGTGTATGCTTTCAGCTGGCGCATGCACTTCGAATCGACAGTCTAGATGTGAAGAGACAAGTTCAAACGACGAAAAAAGAAAAGTAAGAGAAGCGGATCATTTCCCGTTTCTGACTGACCTCACAAGTGGATGACCGTTCTTGTTTTGTACATCGTCATTTGTTGATAGTGATTGGTACATTGCATGGATTGGCGTATAGCGTACTGTGTGGGAAAGTTGACGCTGTGGCGAGTTGCAGAGTCCACAATATAGCTGTGCGTGTGTGTGCGCGCGTGTGTGTGCGTGTATGATGTGTGTATATGTGCACGTGCGTACGTGCGCGCGTGTGTGTGTTTTTCTTTATATACACGTCCGTGTGCGTGTATGTGTGTATGTGTGTGTGTCCAGTTAACGAAGCTTGCTATAGGGAGTACGCTGTGGACGCCATATTTGTGGGTACTGTTCAGAGCGCATGCTCAGACCGAGCTCGCTTTCATAAGGTTGCTAAGACCGGCAATCTTGATGGTGTGCAACGCACGTTCTAAAAGAACCGTGGAAGCTCGCCATGAGCACGCGCTCATCAGTCCACCTATTGATAAGTTAAAAAGTATCTGCATGGTCCTGTTGAATCAAGCAAGACGTTTTTGGGGAGATTGAGAAAATTTTCGGACTGTCTGTATTATACACCCACTGGGAGATTTCCTTAGGCATGCTGCTCCAAGGTACAGTACATGAGGACGACCGCTCGTTTATCGTATGATGAATCTAGCCAGAAGACGAGCGATAATGCGCTTACTCAGGTTTGTCCCCTTCTTCTTAAAATGCACTTAACGAAAACTGCACAAATATAAACATTCAGAGTGGCTCGCTACGATGAGACCTCTCCAGTATTTTTTGTAGCTCGTATCATTCTAGCGAGCAGAACCTGTACATATCTATTTATTTTCAAGTAATTTTATTTGCCTTATTCAGTTTTATATTTCAGTAATGTCAATCAGCGCAATGTATACCATACATGTAAGTATTTATAGCACGTAGAATAGTGAGAGTTTCAGGGAAGCCGTCTTTGCACATCCGATATGGTACGATGCGCCCTCCTGTACGAACTGCGCATATAGGAGTCTTCTGCGGTAGCGCATGCGCAGTTCGTACCGGAGGGCCCATC
This sequence comes from Ixodes ricinus, assembly GCA_037355805.1. NCBI lineage: Eukaryota > Metazoa > Arthropoda > Arachnida > Ixodida > Ixodidae > Ixodes > Ixodes ricinus. Next base: position 54,020 of record JAZHYW010021313.1, read on the forward strand.
ATGTACCGTATCAGATCTGCAAAAACGGTTCCCTGTTATGGTGCCTGGAACGCGTCTGCGACCGGTGTGTTCAGCGTCATCCTATGCGGAGCGCAAGTCTGTCTGCTTCTTGCACGGGGTTGCGATGATGTCAGAACGCCGAGCTCTTATTGGCTGATGGAAAAATAAATAATGGGTAGACCTCAAGGCATCTAAGCATTAAGGTCTACCCACTATCCTTTCAATCAAAGCCAATCAGAGCTCGGCGTCGTTCTGCACGACTCCGAAACTCCTCCGCAAGAAGCAGACGACTCGCTCTCCGCGTTCCGCCCATGCATCGGAAGTGGTCCCCAATGTGGCAACAAATGACGTCACAAAAGTCGGAGTGTCACGCTATCGGACGTCGCGATCCTGGCGGTTGGGCATGGAGGTTTGGGCAAAAGCACGAGCGAACGCGAGTGTTCAGGTTGAAGCTTGGGCTAGCTGGTGTGACATTCTTAAAAGGTTAAAACAGCGCAAACGACGAGGCACAAGAAGCGAGGACTCATACACAGCGCTGTGTATGTTTCCTTCTGCTTCTTGTTCCTCGTCGTTTGCGCTGTTTAACGCTTTAAGAACGCGAGTGCCGCTGTCGTCACGGCGTCCCAACTTCCGGCTGCGGAAGCTAGCGTCCACCACCGCTGCCGCAGTGACACCGCCAGCATCGCAGCCTGCGACAGCATGACACCTTAATGACGTCATCAGCGACCACTGTTTAAGTTGCAATAAACACACCCGTCGGAGACGCCTGCCAGGCACCATACTTCTGTTGCTTTCTTGTCGTGGTAAAGAGTGATGTCGTCTCGTGTCCGACGATGGCCGTGTAGTGTCTTCCTCTTCATAATTCCAGGACTCGTAACTCGAGCTCACGCTTTTCTTCTTCCCGGCGGCGGCAGTGGGGCCTTCGGTGGCCTAGTCCTGGAGTGTGGCTTATTCTGTGTGCGTGAACCTTTCGTGTTTGTCTGCATTACGTACCCACACAAATGAAAAAGAAGAAAAAATAATCATTACAGCGTAAAAGCCGTGGTTTACGCACTCGCGACTGCTTACAACGGTGTCTTAAAACCTTGGAAAATCTCTTACGACGAGAGCAAGGGACCTTAAACAAAAGAATACCTTGTCGCCCCCTATCGGGTAACCGTGGAACACTTGACGATGCCGTATATTTCCTATTTTCTTTGCGCATAACTTTTTTTTTTTTTGGCTCGAACAACTTGTGACAATGTTATAAACGACAATTTCTTATAGATAGTGAGTACTTTTGGTCACACAAGTACCGCAAAACCTTCGCTGTGGTGAAGTGATGTTCCCGGGTCACCTCATAAATTGCGCCGACGTGCCAGTGAGTTCTCTCGTCGTTATAGAGCGCACAAGAAATCGGTCGAGAGAAAAACGCAAGTGTGCGAACGGGCCTTTAGAGACGATAGCGGGCGGTTATTTGTCCGGTTTATCCCGAGCTTTCGATGGTGCTTCACGGTTGCTTCAGTTACGATCATTCACGCGCGAGCATCCGACGTACCACCAAAGATAGCAATTTTGCTGAAAGCCGTCTTCAGCGAAATTGCTGCTGCCTTCGCTGTACCGTAACTGTTAAAAATAAACAAAAAAATCAAACCAGTTTTTAGTTTCTTAAAAACGATTAGGTAGTAACCTTTACTTCTAAAGTCCTGCAATGCATGGTATGCAGTATTTGAGAAATCGTCCATGGCACGCAGTATTTAATTTGTTTAGAAATACATTACACAGTCATTTCAGAGTGGGAACAAAACTTTTTTGTCGTTAATTTCTCTCATAAATTTAGAAGGGGGGGGTGAATTGGTGTTTAAGGTCATGTGGGGTCAGGCCACGACAATTTCCCCGGTACATGTTTCGGAAATGCACATACGAACGGATAGACCAACAGACGAACACATATTTTGGGATTATGGGATACCGCAAACAAAAAGCATTACATACTTTAACGACCTAGGCGTCAACTATTTTGTGCTACGCTGTCCAGGCCACGGTGGCTTCCACAGTGCTTCACCCCGCACTGATGCGAGAGCAAACCTCTCATTTTATTCGCATAGCGCTCGCGCAAGTAGCTTCGATAGCGTTGGAGCGCTGCGGAGGCTACGTTAGCCTTGACAACGCTAGCACATTGGCACTAGACGCCAATAAGCACACGCTTCAGAGTAAGAACACTTCCTACATCATGACAAACTTATCTCGAGAGGGCACAAAAAAAAAACAAAAAAAACAACATTTTGCCAGTGATAAAAAAAAGGAGAGGGGGGGCGGGACAGACAACGTTTCTAACTCAGCCAAACAAGTGCCTGCGAATGACGTCATCGTTAGTGGGTCCCCTACCTGTCTCACACGGCACACACGCTAATGCTCGACGAGAGACGGCGCAAGGCGCGGCAGACGCGTGCGCCTTGGCGTCACCGCGTGCTCGCGTCATGCTCGTCGTGAGACGCTGCTGGACGCGCTGGTGGAGACGCTGACGCGAGGCCAGGTGGCGCAGCGCAGATCCATGCGGAGCGTCAGTTCGTCTGCTTTTTTTGCTGATTGGCTCTGATGGGAAGGATAGTGGGTAGACCTCAAGGCAGCTTGCTTTGAGGTCTACCCCTATCCATCAATCAGAGCCAATCGAAAGCTCGGCGTCGTTCTGACGTCACCACAACCCCTGCAAAAGAAGCAGACGAACTTGCGCTCCGCATAAGTAATAACGTTTGGCATTAAGGCTCAGGCCTTGTCTACACCCGTTTTCACCCCAAGAACCGTAGTAAAAAAAGTCCGGCTCATCGTCGGAGCGTTGCTAATTTCCCCCTTTATGTAGGAAATTAAGATATATGTAGGTGCATTGTAGATTAGATATACGTTATCTTATGAAGACGTACACGCTTGAAACACCAAAAACATGGCTCCTTCTTCCGGACAACCAAATCTCGTAACAACTTCTTCGCGCGACGTATGAACAGTGCGCAAAACTTCTTTACTCTTGAGGTGAAAACAAGTATAGTTGGGATCTGGTCACACACTCCCTCACTGGAACGACCTCATCTACTTCACTCGGAGCGTGACGCTTGCGACTGCTTACCTTTCACAGAATCCATTCGATACACATCTGCGTAAAAAGAACAGGAAACGGGCGACAAGTTCGGGTTAATGACTGCTGTACAATATATATTATCTCCTCACGTCCCATGAGCTCTTTTTTCATGCAGTAAGGAATGCTGCTCAATAATCTATATAATAGTGTGCTACAGAGTACGCTGTTTTTGTGCCGTTAGAACCTTCGTTGAATTGAAATCTCTAAAACAAATCAATTCTATTAAGAGTTCAGTGGAAACTCCTCCCACCCTTTCCACTTTGGTACACTCTTAGAAAAAGGGAACCAAAGGAGGTAACAGACCGCTTTTACCACCCTCCTCCGGCCAGGGAAAGCGCTCGCTTGTTACCTCCTCAGGCGCAACAGACACTAAGAATGCGGTGCGGTTTTACAAGGTAAAGTTCGCCGCGAAGGAGCACCAACAAGGTAAGTATTACCTCCCAGAGGGTGCACCTGTTTGGGCGCTGCCAAAGCCTGGGCGCTGCGATTGGCTGTGGAAAGGCGCAAACGAGTTCGCTAATTGGTCTCCTCGTATGCACGTCATTCTTCACGCATGCGTCGGAGAGCGCTTGCCGGGTGCCAAGCGCGTTCCCGCCGACGCCACCAACGCTCCCTTCCGGTCACAACGGTCTTTCTTCTCGAACGATCGACGGAGGCGTCCCAGCGCAGGAACGTTCTTTATTGTTCTGTTCGGCTCAGTCTCTTCTTACGAAGTCCCCGAGAGCGCTGCATTGACTTCAGTCGAAGGTCAAAGTCGTGTGCACCGTATGCAGGTAAGGAAATGTTCTGTGCGGGCGGCAGTTGGCGTCGGTTATGACCGCCCCGGGAAGCGGTCACCGACGCCAACCTGTCTTCCTTAGACAAAGGGTTGGCGGACATGTTGGCACGTTTGAAGGCGTCGAGCGTTCGATAAAATTGGTTTGTGGCGCGAACGCAGACACGGTTTAGACCATCGAAGTTCGCAAAGAGCAAGAACGGAATGACTGTCGCTTGCAGGAGGTAACGTTACCACCAAAAGGGTTTCGCCCTGTGTGTAAGTCGGTTACCCCCGTAATGAACCACTGACACGCCAAAGAATTTTTTCATGCTAGGCGTTGAAATGGCATATCAGGACATTACAAAAAAATTGTTTCACTATAGAGTTGCGTAGTTTTTTATAAAAAATAGAAATACGAGGCCCAATTCAAAGTTCCCGCCGTGCACTGTGACGTAACAGTGTACCGCAAGGTGTCGGGGCGGTCAGAAGGGAGGCATCGACCTACGTCACTAAAAGTGGGTTCACCGGAAGTCACGTGAGTTTCACTCCTCGTGCTCTCCGCGACCGTGCCTAAGATTTTTTTTTTATTCTGCTTTTTGTACGAGCGATCGTAGAAAACGAAGTTTCAGTTCCACTAGCTCTTTACCGCTGCACCGTTGGTTAGTTTGCGTGCTGTAAAATTTGAGGACGAAGAGTCAGTGGATCGACGTGATGGAGGTCAATGATGAAAGCGTTGCAGTACAAGCCAGTGTACGAGTGCATGCCGTCAGTCCGATGATACAGAGCTATACTGGGCGCAAAACAAGCTATCAAGTTTTGAAAAAAAAATTTTAGAACGCTCGCAGAAATTAGGATTGCTAGCATACGACACGCCCGATCGCATTGCTGAAGGTTCAGACACCGAGGTCGTTGAATCATCGGATACTCTCCAGGCTAAAGATGCCTGCCGTCTAAAGAATACGAACTGGTTTGTGTACCAAGTACAAGTAAACGTCGAGCACAAAGTACGTATTTTGTCTAGAACATGAGTAGAACTTGTTTACTAGGTGCACATGCGGCCGATGTATGTCTCTCGGAAATGCATGCAGTGTGATCTCTTCTTCAGTTGCTGAAATACCGGGACAGTCCCTCACACAGCACCTTCTAGGCATTGTAGTTGATCACGTCAATTCACTGACTCCGCTTCTTCTACCTTTACAGCAACATTAAGCGATGAAAGGCAAATAAAAGAAACCTTGTCTGCTTCGATCGCTCGTGGAGGTGCGGAGAATAACAAAAATATTTAAAAAATATTACACGCGCTCGCGGTAAGCACGAGGAGGGATACAACTCACGTGACTTCCGGCGATGCCTACCTTCTGACCGCCCCGACACCTTGCGGTACACTGTTACGTCACAGTGCACGGCGGGAACTTTGAATTGGGCCTCGTATTTCTATTTTTTATAAAAAAACTACGCAACTCTATAGTGAAACAATTTTTTTGTAATGTCCTGATATGCCATTTCAACGTCATAAAAAAAAATTTTTTTGGCGTAGTCAGGAGGCCTTGCACAGGAGGATTACTACCGGTACCCTTTTTTTGAAAGTTAGCCAGAGCGAACGCTGGAGAGGCGGCCTCCTCTCCGGCGTTCCGCGCTGCAAGTGGAACGGGGTGGGATGAGTTCCCCTAGTTCTTTAACCTGTCACCAATTATATCGCTTCCGTGCGAAAAATATGCGATTTAAGGTAAAACAGGCGTGTCAACTCAAAACATGAACTAAACTGCTTTGTCTTACAGGCACACCTGCTACCGAGAGGAGAAAATGATTCTTTTACTTCCACCAACATGCCCAAATCTCTCTCAGTCACAGTCAATGATGCTCTTTTGTTTGATATTCACATACGCTTTTTTAAGGGGGATTCCGGCAATTTGTTTAGCTTCCCCTACCAACTATATGTTCTGAATCCCTGCCTTGACCGTTTTCGGTATGATCGTGAAATTTAGAGGTTAGTTCTCGTGAAATCGGCAAATGAATATTGACGTAAGAACCGACATTCAGATATACCTGCACTTTTCAGTTTTGCGACGTCATGGCAGACGCTTGCCAGTCGAGCGGTCAGTATGAAAAAGAGAAGAAGAAGTCTATGTCCAGTATTTGTTTTGAGCTGCTGTGCGGGTGCTGCAGTGAGCTTCAATGCATTCATTTGACACCATGAAGCTGCTTGGAATCAGTTGAGTACTAATTCTACAGTTCTACCGCTGGCGTCACTTGTAGAGCGCAGCTCTTAGGCGCCCGTTTCCTTCTTGAACGGCGTCACCGTCACCGTCGGCGTAACCGCGCGTGGGGAGAGGAAGAGAGGATAGTGCCAGAGGGAATGGGGAAGGAAACTGGGAACCGGTTTCTGCCCGGCAGAAGACGACCTGGTCTTGAACGTGTCACCATGCTCAGTCTCACAGCGCAGCAGAACGCGCGTCTCGTCTTGGCGTCGACGCGTGCTAGCGTCGCGCTCGTCGTGTGACGCCGCGAGACGCGTTGGCGGCGACGCTGACGCAAGCTATTCTCTGTTTTATACTCAGTCGTGCAACGCGCTGTCAAAGCTACTGGCACGAGCAGGGGCTTTATCTCGTTAATCATTTGCACGTGTTCTCGCGCAAAAAAAACAACAACAGCAACAACAGATCAAGCCACGCGCTCGCGCCAGTAGCTTTGACGGCGTTGCACGCTAAGTATGGAAACGGAGTATAGACGGCGCTGCCTGGATCCACGAGTGTTGACGTTTTTGGGGGAGGGAGGGCGCAGGGCTCTGTCTTCTATGCGCTCGTCTCATCTGCGCATGGACTATTTGTTTAGCCGCGCATGCTGAAAGCGCGAGGCCTGGTTGCTTTGGATGAAGCCTCGGCGGCTGCACAGGCGCTCGTGCGGCGAGGCTCCGGTCAAAGCTATCCGCTCGCGCCTGCACAGCCTTCGTAGTTATCACTTCGTTTCCGCGGCGGGTCCAGACGCAGCCGATGCTACAAGCACGAGCTCCGGGCTACCAGCGTCCCTGCCAAGCACGCGCGCTCGTGCAGTACGGGCACTGTTCAGGGCCACGCACGCTCGTTAGCTTGTAGGATCGGCCGCGTCTGGACCGAAGCTGGAAACAGTGGGCACACAATGTTTACAAAATCACAGTCCCTCGTGCGGGGTCTTCACAGCTCCGCACGTGCGTGGTGTTCGTCGCTTCGGAAGCGAGAAAGCACGCGCCATACGCACGAACAGTCAAGTTGGCACCGGCCACACGCTCTTTCTGCTGGAAAGGGTCTATAGTCCATGCTAAGGTGAGACGAAGTATAGACGCTTTGCAGCAGCTGTGCATGGGCGCCGCCAGGCAACCGACCTTCAGTTTTTCTTTTCCTCTTATTCCGTTAGCTTCACTTCACCATTGCACCGCAGCGGGACAGGTTAGTTGCCGCTTTAGCTGTTACTGTGTCGTTCTGCCCAGCATAGGCCTTTGTGGGGGCTCGTCAACACTTTCCGCTTCAGTGGCTCGGCATCTCGGCAAGACAAGAGAAGGTCGGCTATGGCGGCTCAACCTGGCGCGTGTGTAAAGCACTCTGCCGCAGTGAATTTTATAGCGACCGACTTCAAGGTGAAGTGTATGAAGAACACAAGAGCTATCATCTCTTTTTTATTACATCGTTTGAGTGATTCGGCTTTACTGGTATTAAGTTACTTTTATTCGTGACAGGGCAAGCCGTCCGCAATTCGGTGAGGTCGGGTGACATTTTTGCGGATGGTTGCAGGAAAGTAAAGATGACAATCCTTGATTATTTGAATTTCGAGAAAAGTTAGGTGCAGCAAATTGGTAAATTATATTGGATGCAAGCTTTCTTTTTTGTTGTTGTCGAAATACTCGTCTTTGAAGACGACCTACTTTTAAGGTAGCCAATACTAAGGGTGTTGAAAAAAAATTCCTCTCTGAATTTTAAAGTGGTTTAAACGCAAATGGTGAAGTTCTGTTAGTTCCCAGGCGGCACACAGTATTGAGCCAATATTGGCGTCGGATTGAAGAAATCGGGCCAATATCATTTGAAACTGCCGATATTGGTGCAGGATCGTAAAGATCGGGCCAGTATTACTGTGATGTGGCCGATGTCGGCGGAACATCGCTTGGATCGGCCAACGCCGCGCTGATACGGTGTTCAGCGCCGTTTTCCGGTAATGTCGTCTGGTCTGAACCGGCTATATCGGCCATTGTTAGGGATTCTTGACCGTTTCTAAAACGATACATAATCGGTCAATTGCGCCCGCCAATCGCGGCGGCCGCCGCTTTGTTTGCCATGGGCCGCGCCGAGGCGCGCCAAGCAATCAGCGGCTAGAACTGGGTTTTTCCGTACGAAAACACGGAAAAACTCTTTTTTGTTAGTAACTTTTTATTGAGAGATTAGTACAAAACAGAGGGGGAAGGGGGCGTGATGTTTTCTAAAATCTTTAGTTTACAAGGTTTGCGGCGCGATTAATATTGTTTTTATACTTGCCTTTGTCTCAGCGGTGATCTTAGGTGGCGTGTCTCGGCCTGAGGCGCATCCTAACTTCGGCAAGTAATTCGCAGCGCGTCCGCTGGGAGTGGGGGTGGCACCCTTGAAGCACCTTCCGCCGTATCTGTTTCGGAGCCAAAATGGCCGATTAAAGCCAAAATAGATGTCAAGTGCAGTTCCTTGATTGTGCGGTGACGGCAAAAATGGCGGCGTTGCGATCGCTATTAGCTCGGTTTCTCGAGCACGGATCAGTACGCCACTTTTTCAGAGCAGGCTCTATGGCGGTTTCCCAACTGATCGGTTCTAGTAACGTTGGCTTGACCGGAGTCGCCGCTGACACCGCAGCGGCCGCGGCCGTATTCAACCGATATTCGCCCATCTCTGCCCAGAACTGGAATGATATCACCGAGTTCTGGCCCATTTTACAGAGCGACCGTTAACCGATATTGGCCCAATACTGGGGCGCGGTGAAAGCATGAAAATGGGCAAAGGTTCGTGAGCAATATTCCCCCGAAGCTGGCCCAATGTCGGCGTGCTGCACTGGGTTTGCAACATAGATTGCGAGGTGTTTTAACAGTCCGGACATTTGAAATCAGTCCGACGCCAAGGACGAAGTGAACTCATTTACACGCTTTCGGCTTAGCTGAGCTGACACGCCTAATCGGAACTCCGGTAATACGGAGACAAATCGAAACGCATATAACTGAAGCGGGAAACTTCATGAAAGCCTGAGCGCTAAGCCTGATTGAGGCTTAAGAAATATTGGGGATTCTGCGAGAACTCAATCCACAGTCGCACTGCTGGCACATCACACGAAAGACACGGAGTTCTCTGCCGACACCATGACAAAATTATCTGCGGACATGCCTCAAAGGATGTTCTAATCATGTTAACCATGCTTACTTCAAATATCTGCGTGCTTCGAACATGTCACCAGGCAGTTTCCGAGTGAGCAATGTGACAGGACCGGCATAAGGGGAAGGAACCCGAATCGGACAGTAGGGTGTTCCTAGGGGTAGTAGTTTTTGCCGCATCAGATACGGTACGATCGGATGGGCAAAGAAGCGAGACGCGCTGCGCATGCGCTACTATAGGAGCACTCGCACATGCACGCAGTTCGATGCACCGGGTGCCTATCGTATACCGTACGGGATGTGCGAAAACGGTTCCCTAAAACTCCAGAGTGTCCGCAGACTGTCGTTTATACGATTTACTGGCAAGCGTGACTACGGCTCAACACGACACATTGCGCCATGTCCTGTGGGAATTCGCGTACCGCCGCCGATACGCCGTTCCCCACGTGGTCCGTCAACAACCCGAGTCCAGCCTGGTTCTTTCACGGGAGCGGGATTCCGCTCCCCGTTTATTGGTACATAAAACACAACGCTACAAAACACTCAATCTATACTACAAACACACGCGACATTACTCAAATATTTACAAACGTACGTTAAGCCCAAGCTAAACACAAAGAGGGCCCCTAGGCCTCGTGTCCCGCTATTGCCCGAGAGCAGTTGCTTGCACTTGCCTATCTTGAGCGCCGGCCGGAATCCTAAGAGACTCTTGCCTCCCGGTTACCCGACTATATCGACCGATGGGCGAGGAGGTTTCTCCTCGCCCGCCATGGGGCGCCTGCAGCGCCATCCAGTGGCTAGGAGAGAAAGCGGCACGTCGGGAGCCGAATTCGAGATCCCGATCGACCCCGCGGCGACACGACCATGTGATCGTGTCTGAGGCGAGGCAACTGCTTAGTTGCTCCGCGGCACCTTTGCCAGGTTGGTTTGATAGGCGCCCTCGCGAATGCACGGTGCGCCATAGTCCTGAGTAATCATTGGCCAGTTAACTATCCCCACGCAAATTTGCCACTCCAAGGTGTGGGATCGTCAAAATCCGTTCACAAGATGAGTAGTTTTAATGTAAAAAGAGTTGTAACTCCACGCCAGAACTTGTGATACGTGTCGAAGAAAGAACGGCAAGCCATTCCGTCGAAACTAAGAGGGTCCACACTTTGGTTTTTGAAAGGCCGTCCCACGTACAGCAGTCCACCGTACAGGTAGAGGGCAGGAGGGTGTAGTCCTACAAATGGCAGATTTTGGGGTTATGGCTGTTTTTAGTGAAGAAGTGTTTCTGAATTACAAGGTGCATTTTTTCTCGATGGCTTGTGTAGTTTTAGATATCCCAAAGATTTGTTTTGGGGACCTACTGCGAAAACCGAAAATACCGGCTCGAGAAGGTGGCGACCCTGGTGATCAGGTGAATGACCCCCGTGTGACACAAAGTTCGTCCCGCGGTACCGCAAAACGTAAGACTGGTCTGGTTGCAAGAGCAGTTCCGATCAATCAGGTAAGATGCTACGACTGCTTTTACTGCCTTGCTTCGTAGATATCAAACATCTGTAACAAATATTAATGCACATTCGTGAAGTTGCCGGCGGAAAAGTGTGTTTGGCACAATAGACGCATGGTCAGCGCAGGATCAGAAAGAGCCCCCATATCATCTGAGAAGAACTACAATGTTGGTGTTGTTGCAATCCACGTTGCAGAAAGTGTGTAGCAGCTAATCGTAAGCTCGCGCTGAGCGGAACGGACAAAACTATTGCCGCCAGTGAATGCCACCTTCGGCGGCAGAGCTCGTATCGTCACCTCGAAGAATGGATTGAGCACGCGCCCACTGGGCCCTACTTTCCACAGCGTACAATCACTAAAACATTTTTTTAACTTTTTGGAGAGTTTTAGTAGATCGTGTTTTAAGGCCACGCCATTTGTGTAGCGGGAGCTCGCCCTGCCACTTTGATGTTATGCTCTGAAGCGCGTGCCCGTATAGCTGCTTGCAGGCCTTTGAAAACGATGTACTAGAATTCCTTATTAAAGGGACTTTTAGTAGACCCTATTGTAGGAGCTACGATTTGCTAGAGGGCTCGTGCCGTCACTTCGAAGCATAGATTGAGCACACGCCCGCATGGCCTGCTTTCACGCAGTGTCCGATCTACTAAAATTTTGAAGTTTCGAAAACTCTCTTAACTTTGTGCGCGATCGTTAGAGAGCACTTAAAAACTATGGCCGTTAAAACAAAACATAACACGCAGAAATCGTCCGCTGGGACGGCTGGGAAATCGCAGCAGGAAAACATGGCGAAGAAAGTGTCAGTATACGAACAAGTAACCTCCTCGAGGTACGCGAACATGACATCGCGGAGCTGCAGAGATGTCTGACGTCACGGACAGACGTGGCGTCACGGGCCATGCGCTGACTAAATCTACCTCGTTGACCTAATGTTTTGTCATTTCACCTTCAAGGGCCTCCTGACACGCCCAAAAAATTCAAAGTACCCGCCAGTGCACTGTGACGTAACAGTGTACCGCAAGGTGTCGGGGCGGGCAGAAGGGAGGCATCGATCTACGTCACTAAGAGTGAGTTCGCCGGAAGTCCCGTGAGTTTCACTCCTCGTGCTCTCCGCGACCGTTCCTAAGACCTTTTTTTAAAAAATTCTGGTTTTGCTCCACGAGCGATTGTAGAAAACGAGGTTTTAGTTCCACTGGCTTTTTATCGCTGCACCGTTGGTTGCTTTGCGCGCTGTAAAGTTGAGGACGAAGAGTCAGTGGATCGACGTTATGGAGGTCAATGATGAAGGCGTTGCAGAGTACAAGCAAGTGTGAGTGCATGCCATCAATCCGATGGTACAGAGCCATACTAAACACAAAACAAGCCATTGAGATAAAAAAAATTTAACGCTCGCACAAATTAGGATTTCTAGCATACGACACGCACGATCGCATTGCTAAAGGTTCAGACACCGAGGTCGTCGGATCATCGGATACTCTCCAGGCTGAAGATGCCTGCCGTCTAAAGAATACGACCTGGCGAGTGTACCAAGTACAAGTAAACGTCGAGCATAAAGTACGTGTTTTGTCTAGAACATGAGTAGAACGTGAGTAGGTTCACTGACTCCTCTTCTTCTACCTTTACAGCCACATTAGGCGATGAAAAGCAAATAGAGAAACCTTGTCTGCTTGGATTGCTGGCGGAGGTGCGGAGAATAACAAAATTATATAAAAAAATATTACACGCGGTCGCGGTAAGCATGAGGAGTGATACCACTCACGTGACTTCCGGCGATGCATCCCTTCTGACCGCCCCGACATCTTGCGGTACATTGTTACGTCATAGGGCACTGGCGGGCACTTCGAATTGGGCTTCGTATTTCTACTTTTTAGAAAAAAACCTACGCAACTCTGAAGTGAAACAATTATTTGGTGATGTCCTGATACGCCCTTTTGACGCCTGGCATGAAACAAAAATAGTTTTGACTTGTCGGAGGCTTTTTAAGCTTAACATTAGTTATTAAAACAAAGCTGGTGTTTTTCGTTTTTTTTTCATAAGAAAAGTTGTTATTAGGGCTTTGGAAACGCGGTCGCCTCTCCTCTCCCTTCAATCAACCCTTGGTACAGTATGACTGTTTCACCAATGACGTGGAGATTCATCTCCAGCTGCATGGTAAGAGACGACATGCACTCAAAATAAATGCGGCTCATAAACCAATTCCAGGTTTCTTTCCGTGTCCTACAAAAAAACTGCGTTGACTGTTGAGGGGCTGCACACTCTACTGCACATAAACTGGACTCCTGCATTCTTGCATTTCCCCACTAAGGTTGCTGGGAAGCTTTATCCGCTAAATGTAGAGGGAGACTCTTACACGCGGATCAGCGGACAGTTACGCCGGAGCGCGTCTCCGGCTGGTCTGTTTACCGCGTTCAAAAAGGGGTCCCTTTATTTCCGCCTTATAACTTCCTAAGAGCGTCGCGCTGTCCGTCGCCGTCCGCGATCCTGGCGGTGTCACAGGAGCGGTGGTGAATGTTGCAGACGTCTGTTGGGCTCTAGTAATGTAGATAGTTGGACGAGTTGGTATGGATTGAACATAGTTACAGTTGCGCACCAAAGGACAGGGACAGAGAAAAGGAACACTGTCTCTGTTCCTGTCCTTTTGTGCGCAACTGTAACTATGTTCATGCCTGCTCGGCCGCAGGTCGCTATTCAGCTCGACAGGCCACGGAAGCCTGGGCAGCCGCGCGTTGGGACGTTGCGCGGCGATCAACGTTAGTACAGATCAACGTCGGCGACGACAGCGACACTCGCGGGCCCTCGTGCTTTTTTTCTTTACTTTAAGGTCCGACCGCCAGGATTACGACATCTGACAGCACGACAGTCCGGCTTCTGTGAGGTCATTTGTTGCCACTTCGAGCGTTCCAGGCTGCCTATACCTACACGCAGCACACCCTCTCTGCAATCCGCATCGAGATCTGGAGCTCGCCACGCCGCTTGCAAGGCCAGCGGCGCGTGCGCGCACTAGCGGCGTCTTCGTCGCGGACGGCGTAGCGGAGGTGGAAACAAGGTCTACGATAACTCCCTCAGGGTGAATTCCGTTCGCAGATCTCGAGCGCTCCATTTGGAGCGCGCATATTCCGCTCGCAGATCTGGCTCGAGTTGGTCATCTTCCGCTCGTAGATCTCTGGCAGCGCTTGCTCCGTGGAGCGCCTCCAACCTTCCGAACTTGATCTGCGGGATTTCAGAGATCTTGGCGGAGTTGAGAGAAACGCGCTACGTCATTTCCTTTAACTCGGCGGTGCGCATGAGCGACGAGGTCACCGGACCGCCGTCAAATTCGATCTGTTCGGATGCGTCGGTTGTTTACGAGGGATTGTGACGGCTCGAACGCTTCTACCTCGCTTAAATAAGAGATGCAAAGCCGAGACTAGAGGGGTGGCAAATCGCAAGCGCTGACATCTGTGATCGTGAGAGGAAGAACGAGAAAAAGGAACGACAGAGAATCGGAAGGAGGCAGGCGCAAGTTTAGGCCTGTTCCTATTGCCGCCACTGATTGTTTACTTTCTTACATTCTTACATTCTTACAATAAAGCAAGAATAGATTAAGCAACGACCGCGCAAGTGATGTTTTTTTGCCTCTTTTTGTTTATTAAAGTCGTACTTGTAATCTGAACTTCACCGATGGCAACCGGTAGAATTCCGCCCTGCGACTTCGAGCCTCGAGGCGGCCGAAAGGTATGTGACGGTGGCGAACGCGGACGTCTTCCTCGTTATTTTTGACATCGGGCTCCGTGCTACGGATTTTCGCCCGGCCTGTGTCGCGTGTTATTTCTGCAGCTAAGCAGCGACAATTGTCACTGGTCGTCGGAAAGATCAGTCTGCTGAGGCGTTGGTGGGCTTGTCAAGTTCGAGCAGCGGCCATTTTGAACGGCCGACCGTCTCTGGTGGGTCGGTGGGTCGCTCCCAAAATGCGAGCCCATCTTCCGCTCGTCGATTCGGAGCGGGAGCCACGGGGCGGAATTTCGCCTTCCTCGCAAATTTCGAAAAGCGCTCCTGATCTATGAATGGGATTCACCATTAGAGAAAGTTTAAAATATAAGGATACTATACTCGACCACCGATCATTGTGTAGGACCAAGCAGTTAAGCTGTAATATACAGCTTGACAAGTCCTCGTGCCCATACAATGAGCAGCAGCGAGCCGGGAGAAAACACAGATAAAAACAAAATAACAACAACAAAAACACACACTAAAACCCCTCCCTCCCCAAAAAAAAACACAAAAGTTTTTTTTAAACCATGTCTTCGTTATGGCGGTGGTCTACCGAAATTGGTTGATTTAGAAGATGAGTATAGCTTGTAATCCGATTATTTTGATTCAGTAATGAACAGTACAAAAGGCTCGTTTTTAAACCGGTGGAAAGATATGACGTTTTGAATTTCTGAAGTAATCGGTGAGTAAAGCGCCGTTCACACTCTTGCGACCAAGTACGACCGAGAGAGACCAGACCGGTTTTTAGGACCGGATGCGCTACAGCGGAGCTGGTCTTAAGGGATCGCAAGAGGCTTAAAAACCGGTCTGGTCTTTCTCGGTCGTACTCGGTCGCACTCGGTCGCAAGAGCGTGAATGGGCCTTAAGGATTAGTTTTTAGATTAATGGTCAATTACTTTTCCTATAACGTAATCAAGGAATATAATTCAATACTTCTTCACGAAACTAACAGAAATTAAAATCAATTACTTTTAGAGTAATGTGTACAAGACTGCCGCTAACATACACATATTTAAATGTAAACATATTCGACGGACATCCGTCTGGTTAGCAATGATTAATAAAACTTCAACGTGAAACTCTAACCGAGCTTTATTAAAGCGTCGGGATTTCGCTTTTAATAAAGCTTGGTTTCACGTTGATTTTAAGTACACATATTGTTGGCGATATTAAGTACGACTTGGCAGCAACGCATGCCACCGGATACCAAAAATGTCAAGTAAAAAAATCTTAATTTATATGACTTTTAAATGCGATTGTAAAGTCTAAACACACCCCCAAGGCCCAATTTTCTGCCTCAAGAATAAAAAATAAAATAAAAAGCTTTACAACGTCATATAGTTTTTGTATAAAACACGCCGGTCTACCTGAAGCAGTTAGATTTAGCTTCTTTAAGATTTTATTTCAAGTGAAATAAAATGACAAACTTAGCCGGCTTGCGCAACTCTTTCATAATTAGGCATTTTTGACGATTTCTTACTACATCTTAGAATTAAGTTTTAGGCCGAAACATTTTGAACAAAGTAATTCATGCGTTGTTTGCTTTTAACAAAGTTAGCACTCCGCTACTGCAAATGTTTCTTTGGCATATCGCCCAGAAATTTTTGAAATATCGAAAAAGTCGAAATTGTACACGTTTTGTGCGGCAAGAATAAAAAACATTGTTAGCCATGATTTTTTATAAATTTAGCTCGACGAACCCTTGGAAAATATCGAATTCAGAATACACAGAAACATGTTGCAATATATTGTTTTAAATTAGAAAGATTAACGTTTGGCCTGGTCTGTTGTAGTTCGTTGAAGGCTTCCTGTCTCAACGACTAGTGGTACTCGAACGCCGCATTCACAGTGGTCGTAGTTGGTCGCATTATAATTCAGACACCATAAAGTATTATACAAAAGAAAAAAAAAACTGTGATTTTATTATTTAGTGTTGTGGCTGCTATTGCTTATGAAAACCGAAATTTTCGGCGCAAATTCGCTCATTAGGCTGCTGTGATTGGTTGATCGGGCTGCACTGCGCTACTTTCCCAGGATATTATATTTGATGTTGGTAGCCTGTTAACAAAATTATTCGTTTAATTTATCTAGACATCGCTATACTTCGTTTCTAATTACGATGGATTGTAGAGGACTTTACGAGCTACCTCAGTACTCAGCGTAAGGAGTGACAACGCGTCACTGCGCCCTTCTCAAAGGTCATGTGGCACTCAAACGACTTTGGATTTGACATTAAGTTCGGATAGGGTAATGACGTCACAGTCACATGACCTCGCGCGGGAATTGCAAACAACCCACGACGCTCACGTGAAACGTGACGTCAAGCGTGGAATGAAAGCGATTAAAGAAAGAATTTCAAACTGAATTACATTGCTAAAACTCAGGGAGATGGAGTCGTCAATCAATGAGAGCTTACCAGTCTATGCTTTCCTTAAGATGATCCAACGCATTTCTCACGTGAGACACAGCCTCTATAAATTTTGATTTTGTAGTTCGGGGAGATCGGCATTTCTTTCGATCATTTTTGCTTTCCTGAGACTATGCAAACCCATCAGCGTGAACAAATCACAAGGAAAAGTCTCGTGCAGTTCTAATGGCGAAAACCGGATCATGTAGGGGATGACCTCCAAGTCCTTTTTTCAGTGTTCTCCGTATAAGACGTCCCAGAGAGGTAGGCGTCAGCGCAGAAGAAAACAATGTTCTATTGTTTCTGGTTGGTTACAAAGACGGCGATTCACTGACCATAGTATGAAAATTCCTCGTTCGCGAAGCCCAGGCTTCACAGCCATAGTAGAAGTGTGGAGTTTAAAGAAAAATGACTGGGTTAGATGTACCACACAATTTTCGGGCACGCGTAATAATATCTTGACCTGGTCCATGATTGAATATACTTCGATACAAAGGTACAGGAAATGTTATGTCAAGAAGATCGGCATATAATGCCTTGCGTGAAATTGTAAATAAATATATCTAAGAAAAACGCAATATTTATTCTTAGGAATAAATATTTCTAAGAATCCCAAAGGACGGGATGCTCACGCTGATACCGATGGAACCGCCAAATAAAGTAAAGCACTTGAGAGTTCTGTCTGTAGGCAAGTACGAAGGAAAGGATGTGATGTTGTTTTAAGGAGAATCCAAACGAGTTATTATTTGTGTTCGACAGATATGCAGTAGTCTGAGACCACCGACATCAACGGGGCGAAAAAGAGTGTAGCGTCGCATGCATGTTCCCAAGTGAAGTTCCACACGAAAGTCGCAAATACCCTGAGGAACTTTTGAATGTAGGTTCTGGCGCAGAAAATAACATAAACATGTACCAAAGCTTTGCTGAAAAAAAAATTACACGTTTTTGCTCGCTTAAAAACACGCCACTGATTTGTTTTTGTAGTTTTAGCTTGACTTGCTGTTCGTTTTGTCCAGTAGTGGCCATTGTTCGGAATACAATTGAGGGGCACTCCTAACTACTGAAAAGCAACGCAGGTCCACGATATGTCAGCATATTTTGAGATGTTGTGGCCCAGTGCCCGCAATAGAAGTCAACGAATTTCATCTCATTAATAAGAGCACCGGACGCATCACAGAAGTTTGGAGTTATAATGGAGACATTGTCTATGCTTCAATTATCAGCCAAAAATAAAAAATAAATAAAAAAGAACAATATTATTGGCGTATGCCGACTCCTTAATCTTCGTGGAGTAGAAATGATAACCAGCCACAGTAGGGCAGTCTGATCACGCTTAAGCAGCGGGGTTCCAGACAAAGAAAAATAAAAGAGTGGATAAGGGACATCCTTGTTTGACCGATGATTCTAGTCGAATTGGACTTCAAAGCGAACCATTGATTACAAGCCTGGTTGCCCCGTTATGGTAACAAATCGCAATACCATTCAAGATTGTGGATCCTGGGTTTACATGACAAAGAATAGTAAAGATGAAGGCGTCGCCAAGTCTACTTGCACCATGGCAACTTGTTCAGCATGTAGGACGCAGGTTCCTATTGCATGGCAACTTGTTCAGCATGTAGGACGCAGGTACCTATTGTTATGTATTCAGAGTTGTATAATTGGTGGCGCCCCCTTTGTGGCACTTTGTATTCCTTTACGAACCGGCCTTGACACCCACGTGTGCAACTCAACTAACCCTACGCCACACAACAGCCATGTGCCCGGCGTCGTTCCCGTTCTCGTAATAAAGTGTCAACCCAAAGACATATCATGGTGTCAGAAGCACCCGCAACAACGGACGACGCCCAGACCTCTGCCACGTAAGCCGACAACGATGGCAAGCGCCTTTTTGCAACCTCCACCGCCTTTCGAGCTCGGCGACAACCCAGCCGTCGCGTGGGAGGATTGGCGCGCAGCATTCACCATTTACGAAACGGCTATCGAATTCACAGAAAAGCCCGACGCAGCCAGAAAAGCACTCCTCCTTCATGTCCTCGGACCAGCAGCGCGTCGTATCCAGCGAACGTTTCCCGAAGTAAACGGATCGGACTCCGTCGCGGCGATCCTTCAGCAGTTCGACGACTTGTACACGCCGTACAAGAGCGTGACCAAAGCAACGGCAGTGTTCAACCCGATGGTGCAGCAACCAGGACAAACCATCGACGGCTTTGTGACAGCGTTGAAGCTACAAGCACGTAAGTGCGAGTTTGGACAACAAAAGAAGCGCCTACTCGGCGATCGCATCATCGTCGGCATCAGAGACGATGCGCTGCGGGAGCGACTTTTCCGAGAGCCGAAACTGACACTAGAGAAGATTATATCAGCATGCAAAGCTGCCGAAATCTCCAAGCAACATGCTCGCGACGTCCAGGATAAACAGGAGAGCAAACGGTGGATCGTCTATCTCGCTACGACTCTTGCCGTGGAAGACAGCAAAGCCACGCACCTCACACCAGCACGCATCGCACGAAGCCACAGACCAGCGGCTCTGCTCAACATACCCAACCTGCCCAGCGTACATGCTCAAGATGTGGCACCAGTCATCCACCACGGAACTGCCCAGCGTATGGAAGGAACTGCTACTCCTGCCAGAAATTCGGACACTTTGCCTCAGTGTGCCGCCAGAGGAGCCGTGGACGCGGCTCGAAGAACAACGCAGTGTCTACCTTGGATACCGAACCCGTCTGCCTTGGTAGCGTGACCGTGAAGAAGCTCCACGCAACATCTGAATGGACTGAAACCATTACCATCAATGGGGTGGATGCTGTTTTCAGGCTCGACACAGGAGCTGATGTGAACGTTATTCCCCAGAGCACACTCGTAAAGTGCCAACAACAACCAACACTTACCGTGTCCAATGTGAGAGTTTCTACATACGACGGCAGTCGACTCCCAATAATGGGTGAGTGCAAACTTAGATCACTCGTCAGTGGCAAGAGCCATACTTTGACATACCTGGTGACGAACAAAGATGTAGTCCCAGTCCTCGGAGCATCTGCATGCCAGGACCTCCAGCTGATCACTCGCCTCAACGGTGTGCAATCGGTGAACATTGAGCAGACCAGTGGCACAACCAGAAAAGACTGCTCCCCACCCAGCAGCACCCAGGCTATTCTAGACTCCTTCTCGGATGTCTTCGAAGGAATTGGTCAGCTACCTGGCACTGTCTCCATCACACTCAAAGATGATGCAGTGCCCACCGTCGCAGCTCCCAGGAAGATCCCTCTTGCCATTCAAGACAAAGTCAAGCATGAACTTGACCAAATGGAAATGAAGGGGATTATCACAAAGGTTACAGAACCAACAGATTGGGTCCTTCCCCTGGTGGTTGTCACAAAAAAGGATGGCACGTTAAGGCTGTGCCTGGACCCCCGACAACTGAACGATGCAATCAAATGCGAACACTACCGGATACCAACACAGGATGAGCTCCTTGCCAACGTGAGCAACTGCACAGTCTTCACAGTTCTGGATGCAAAGTCAGCGTTTTGGCAGCTAACACTTGATGAACGCAGCTCCAAACTGTGCACGTTCATCACGCCGTGGGGTCGGTACAGATTCTTGCGACTCCTTTTTGGGCTCAAAAGTGCACCTGAACTCTTTCAACAGAGCCATGGACGGCATCTTCTCTAGGAATCAGAGAATGTGCGTCCCTATTTCTGACGGACATCCTCATTGCGTCCAGAAACATCGAAGAGCACAACAGAAAGCTTCAACAGGTACTGGAGGTAGCACGACAGCACAACTTGAAGCTCAACACCTCCAAAATGAAGGTTGCTGTCCCGAGCCTCTGCTACCTGGGACACCTGCTCACGCCAGATGGCCTCAAGCCAGATCCAGCGAAACTGCAAGCAATTGCCTCTATGAAGGCCCCCACAACAAAAGAAGAGCTTCTCAGGTTTTTAGGTACTGTTACCTACTTGGGAAAATTTGTCCCCTGTGCATCTGAGGAAACTGCTCAGCTGCGAGCCCTGCTCAAGAACGATGCAGCATGGGTTTGAGATGCTAACATGGAAAGAAGCTTCAACCGACTGAAGAGCCTTCTGACACAGGCGCCAGTACTGAAGTTCTTCAACGACAAAGAGCCCGTGATCGTGTCAGCCGACGCAAGTGCGTATGGACTCGGTGCTGTGCTCCTACAAAACAACCAACCGGTTGCGTACGCATCAGCCTCGCTCACACCTGCTCAGAAGAACTACGCGCAAATTGAGAAAGAACTTCTCGCAGTGGTTTTTGCCTGCGAGCACTTTCACTATTATACGTATGGCAGACCTGTGGAAGTGCACACCGACCACAAGCCACTGATTGGACTTTCCAAAAGGACTTTGACGTCATTACCCCCGACTACAACGCCTGCTTCTGCGGCTCCAAAGGTATGACGTGCACCTCGTGTATGTGCCAGGCAGACATCTTACAGTTGCAGACGCCCTGTCACGTGCACCAGACACCTCGGTCCGTGCAGAGACATCAGACCTAGAAGAGTGTAGGGTAGCAACCCTGATCACCGCCTCAACACAGAAGCTACAGGAGCTTCGGGATGCAACTGAAAAAGACCCAGCACTTCAGAAAGTTGCAGAGTACATTCGCAGTGGATGGCCGAAACATCCCAGAGTTGACCCACTGGCCAAGCCATATCTGCACTGTCAGGATGAATTGCACATATCGAATGGCCTCATCTTTCGAGGAAGACGACTCGTCATTCCCAGTCCTTGTCAGCACGACGCTCTGAAACGACTTCACACTGCACATCAAGGCATCGTTGCTACGAAAAACAAGGCACGTGCAACCCTGTATTGGCCAACAATCAACAGCGACATCGAAAGAATGGTCTCCAACTGCCAACTCTGCCAGCAACACCAGCGGTCGAACCAACGAGAACCCCTGGAAGACAGACGGCTTCCAACACGACCATGGCAAATCGTCGCCATTGACTTCTTCCATCTCCACAGTGTCACCTACCTACTTGTAGTGGACTACTTCAGCAAGTACATTGTGGTAGAGCAGATGGGGGACACTTCTGCGACCAAAGTGATCACAGCCCTAAAAAGGAGTTTGCTCGATTCGGCATTCCAGAAGAAGTGGTCTGTGACAACGGCCCGCCATTCAACTCTGAAGCATTCAAAGAGTTTCTCAAGAGTTGGGACGTGACGTATAACCCAAGTTCACCTCATTACCCGCGGTCTAATGGACTTGCAGAGAGGTCAGTTCAAACAGTAAAAAACAGCTTGACCAAGGCACTGAAGGAAGGCAACGACCTGTCTCTTGTTCTTATGGAGCTTAGGGACACACCGATGGATCAGCTACTGTCCCCAGCGGAACTACTGATGGGCCGCAGCCCAGGATCAGAACACTCAAGCCAGCTGCTCCGCAGCAACTGCAGCCTCACTACAACATCAAGGAGGCTCAAGCACGCCTTCAGTTCCGCCAAAAGCGTCAACATCGACATGGTGACGCACACAGCAAACCACTACGTCCTCTGACTCAAGGCGAGAAAGTCTATTTCCGTCGAAACCACAAATGGGAACCTGGAATGGTGATCCAAGTCGGACCACAGCCACGATCGTACCTAATCAGAGCAGAAGACGGTGCTCATTACAGAAGAAATCGGTTCCACATCCGACCATTCGCTTGGAAAAGCAATGCGACCCCTGAAGACTACTACCAACTCGGGTCAAACGACCAACCTCGCCAAGGTCCTGCCCAGCAGCCCCGCATACCCGGAACCACTCGATCAGGCCGTCGAGTTGCGCCGCCAGCAAGGTATCGCTGAATGTGTGAACTCTGAACTCTTAAAATTCGCATAAACTTTCTTCTTGTCAAAAAAAAAAAAAGAAAAGGGACGTGTTATGTATTTAGAGTTGTATAATTGGTGGCGCCCCCTTTGTGGCACTTTGTATTCCTTCACGAACCGGCCTTGACACCCACGTGTGCAACTCAACTAACCCTACGCCGCACAACAGCCATGTGCCCGGCGTCGTTCCCGTTCTCGTAATAAAGTGTCAACCCAAAGACATATCACCTATTACTGGACGTATTACGTGTACGTTGTTTTGTAAGGATCATGTCTTAATTCCACAAGTCTGGTGGTCACCAACAACACTAGACGTAACATACGAAAGTCTTTTTGTCAGAACTTTAGCGAATATCTTATAGTCCACATTGCATAAAATAATTGGCCGGTAGCTTTCAGTGTGTATGAGTTTGTCTGGATATTTATTTTTTTGACTCAAGACCGTGTGATTGCCATATAATGTTGGCGACAAGGCACCCACTTCATAAGCCTCCAAGAAGACCTTGAATAGAAAAGGGCACAACTGATTTTTCTACTTGTAAAATTCGGCTGGGAGTCTATCAGGTCCTGGTGTTTTTGAGTTTGGTAGTTGGTCTACCGCCCATCGAACCTCTTCTAGCGTTATTGGTCCGCTAAGCAGGTCGCGTCGAAGCTCGTCAACCTGGGGCACCAAAGAGGCCAAGGACTTTGCAAATTGATTGTTTACAGCAGTGGATCTCAAATGGGGATCCGCGAAGCGATTCCAGGGGTTCGCGAAGCCCTGCCTCATCAGTCAAGCCCGGCAAGACAAGTTATGTTTTTTTTTCATATTGAGATGAAACTTTTCATTCATCGGGTGAGTTTTCTTGTATGTATGTGAATGAGAGAAGTCTGCTTCATATTAGCCCTTAGTTGTATTCATTTCTTCAATCATTATCCTAATTAACCTATACCTTTCCCTTACCGTCACCATGAATGGGGTCCTCCATCATGTTTGTCGATCCCCAAGGGGTCCGTGAAGCATCAATGGTTGAGAACCACTAGTCTACGGATTGCTTGTGCCCAAACGGGTTTGGTAATAAAACTCAAATGATTTCATATTGTCGTCTTCGTTGGTTCAGAGTGTCCCGTTACAATATAAAAATCATTAAGAAAGGAAGATTGATCGGATGACGAATTCCCTCTTTTAAACACGACTCCGGAACTTTGTTTCCAACCACTGCTACCTCGACGGGAACGTCCCCCCCCCCCCACACACACACACCTTACAACGGAGCACCCGTCAAGCCACCCGGTCCTTCAGCAACGACATCGTCCCAAACGTCTTCAAGAGGGGCCTCGGAATACAAGAACGACGAGAGAGGTGACGTGAAACGCAAGCCGACCACGGTGCGGGAAGATCCACACAGCAAGACCCCACAGCCTGACCACGCGGGGAATACCGGTGATGCACTGTCCCCTAACTAACATCTCTCTGTCATTTCCTCCCCTCAGCTTCACTACCATGAACGTCAGAGGACTGTATTCACGTGCACGACAATCTCAATTGTATAGACTAGGGTGCCTTCATGTGCGCTTTGCTTGGGGTGATGACATCTGGCCATTTTGTTTCGAACGTTTATTTCTATTTTTTGTTCTGAAGCGCGTGAAAGAGCGTGTCCCTGCACGCACTCGTGGCGCTGACTGTGCTACAGCGACATTTTGTTTCCTGCGATTTCTTTGTATTTTCCCTGTGAGCGCGTGCTGTCGGCATCGGGTACTACAAACGATGGCATCACCCTAAACAGAAGGACATCGAGGCACTCTAGTATAGACTCTTCTCAAAAGAACAGATCGACATTGTTGACGTTCAGAAGACAAAGATATCGCCTGATGAGGAAACGGCTCGTGCACTGAACCCTTTCCTCTCAAATTATGAGGTATGCGTTAGTCATGCTGATGGGTTGTAGGGAGGGTGCCGTTTGTTTTTACGGCATGCCGAGGCTGGGATATTCGTCACTCTCACATGCCGTCGATGATGACTGAAGGTTAATATCTTACAATTGTTTTGCTACATGGCACATACTGGCGATTAATTTGTATTTATGCTCATAACGACGTTCGCCAGCGACGCTCGTTTTTTGAAAACCTGGTCCCATACTTAAATACCGACAAATTTGTTTGGTGACTTTAATTGTGTGTGTAATGTAAACGATAGATCTGTAGCCCCTTCTAGATCTGACAGAAGTGCTGACACTCTCAACACTCTCCCATATGAATATCACCTATTCGATGTCGGGGCTTCTCAAGGTACCTTTTCCGATACACCCACCTCCAAGCTTCATGTAATGCCAAACTTGATCGCATTTACGCTTCAAGTTCACCCTTTTCACACGTGACTGCATATGACGTGAAACCAGTTCTCTTTTCAGACCATTGCCTTGTAAGCGTCCGCATCGGAACAGACGCGCAACGTAATCCAACACCAAAACGGGCTCTGTGGAAATTTAACGGGAGACTTTTACAAAACACAGATTTCGAAGAGCGTGCGCGCGAATGTTTCAACAATGCAACAACAAATCATAAATTCGTCATTTTTGCTCAATGGTACTCTTCCAACTAGGAGGTTAGAAACGAAGCAATTGTATGCGCGTGCACTGCATCTTTTCATGCAAGGAAAGACAAAACTTTACCCTGATAAAAAATGTACACATTATTTATGAGCTGGAGTGTGAAGCACCCGGCTTGTTTCAGGAAGAAATTACACGCGTGAAATGTCAGATACAGCGTTACGAACAAAACCGCCGTTTTCATAGCGCACTAGTACGGTCTAGGTGTAGGCCACGCAGACACGCTTGCACGGCTTGGGAACGAGCGGGGGTTTATATTTAGCTACCGCGTTCTAATCTTAAAGGCGAAGCTTAAGAGTCCTCCTACAATTTTAATTCACTTGATATTTTACATGTCATCGCCGATTTCGTAGTGTAAGCAAACCCAAAAAGAGTTTTTGCATAACCATTAAAAAACATTTCCGGACACAAAAAGTCGTAGATCATGAAGAGCCGGCGCTTTGATCATCTTTGATAGCAAATAACTTAAATAATAGATTCAACAATTTTAGAAAAGAGTACCCAAAAGCTTTGCGTAAGCAAAAGATAACGTCCCCACAAGTTCGCATATACGCCAAGCCATAGCCTTCCCCATACTTACAAAGCCTGCAGCAGTCCCATGACGGACATAAGTGCCCGGTCGCAGATTTGGAGCACGAGGATCTGGTAGCAGAGAGCATCAAAGAGCCATTTCTCGGGAAACCTGGACGTCAGCGCACAGCTTTCGCAGCGGCGAGGACTCGAAACACATTTGTTCGCTCGGGAGAAGAGTGTTTCGGCGTCTCGCCGCAGCGGGGCGCCAGTCACGTGGCTCTCCTCTCATTTGTTGTCTGCCGCTCCACTTTTTCCATTTCGGCGGCCGCTTCTCGTGGCGATCTGCCAGGCTTTGTGAGTTTATAGGAGGCTATGGCCAAGCCCAAATAGTGTCTTGGATTGGCGCATGCCGACGACGCTATTTATTCGCACATGCACAATTTTGGGTACGTTATGATAAAACTAGCGATCAGAGGTTCATAAATTTTTAGAAACAATGTCTGGGTACAGGTCAGTTGTATTAAATATTAATATTGTTTATTTACATTAATTTTATTTTATAAAAATTCTCAAACACGACACCTTGAGCGATTGCCTGAAAACGTTCCGTCATTGTCACAGAAACATGCAATCAATATAATTTTTTTTCTGATAATGGTTAAAACACTTTTATTTTCTAGCGTTTCGGTCATCCATGTTAATTTATACAATCCTTAAAAATCATGCGGCAAATATAATTGAGATAGGGGGTACAGCTCCTCCGTAGATGCTCCTTTCTTGAGCCTGCACAGAGCCTTACGGTGCGTGGTGCAAACATAACCCGATGATCACTGGCGTTACAAACACCAGAGACATTACTTGCGTGACGGCGCAAACCTGGTTTGATGACTCTATCTGGCTTTTCACGTCTTCGTCCCTTTTTCATTTTTTTAGACACAGCCTATCGTTCCGCCCTTGCCCCCGCCCGCCATCGGTTGGGGCATAAGATTCCTAACATCTCGTGTTTATATGCTTCGTTTTACCTTAGGATAGACCACAAGCGAATCCAATGTCGTGTGAGTGTCACATGACCTTTGAGGGGGACGCAGTGACGCGCGTCACTGCGTCCCCTCAAAGGTCATGTGACACTCACACGACATTGGATTCGTGTAGATTGGCAACGCGCGTTGCCAATCTATACGCTGAATTGACTGAGACAGCTCGCAACGCCCTCTACAATCCATCGTAATTACTTAGAAGTTATAGTGATGTCTATAGATAAATGAATCGAATCATTTTATCAACAGGCTACCCACATTAGAACACTAATACTATAAGAAAGTAGAGCAATGCAGCGCTCTCAACCAAGCACAACACTCTAAGGAGCGAATGCGCCGCAAAGTTCAGTTTTCATGACAATATCAGCCACATATCACTAATGAAACAAACTCAAAAGATTTTTTCTATTTTTGTTTTGCGTAGAACTACATCTTTCACCACGCTTGGAAGGGGTGCAAAGTTGGGAGGTCGATGTCACAAAAATTTGGTCACGGAAGTGACGCCACACAGATAACACCGGAGCGCCGACATCGCGCTCCCTGACGACGTGCCGCCTGCTGCCGAGAACCGTGCACGCAGTGCGCACGCGCGTCCTGTCTTAAGGCCGGTTCAGACACTTGCGTTTGAGTGCGTTTGACTGCGTTGCGGCGAGAACCGAAAGCGAGTCACCGGCACATCTGTGCTTCGTATGGAAGCGTGGTATCCAATTCAAGGAATCTTCTTGGCACGCGATATAAGCTGCAGGGATGTCCTGGTGTCTCGCTGCCGCATACGCAGTCAAACGCAGTCAAACGCAACTGTGTGAACCGGGCTTAAGGCCACGGTCCCACTGAATGTGGCAGTTTAGGTACTTTTTGGTAGGTCATTACTCATCTCCTTTTAAGCACTGTTTTGTGGGATTGATGTCATTCGAAAGGCAATGCAATCCTCTTTCATTTGATATTATGTATGTATTGGTTTATACTGTTCATGCGCATTTGTAGCGTTGTGAATATGATGGCGCGGACCCTCACTTGCTCCGCTGGTTCATGTTTTACGAACGATTCATTAAAGATAACACGGTTCCAATAGAGCAGTTTTGTTAAGATGATGTCGGAGCAGAATGTAACGGTATACTTTTTTGGTATTTGCACTACTTTGTTTTTTACAGCTCTCCAAATATTGCCCTAAAATTGACATTTTTCAGCACAAATATACTTTTAATGGCAAGCGCTAGGGCAATGAAATTAGCTACAGATGTAGTGATTATATTTGGTAATATGCAGAAAAAAAATTAATGTTGTGTAATATTTTTTTGTTTAGATATTCTATATCAAACGTAGCACTTTTTTGTGCTTCGAGTCATCGTAATTCAAATGCCGCTGAGTAAATAATTAAACCATGGTAAAATCGTTTAGAACATTTAGAACTACAATAGTTGCCCAAGAGGTGGACGGTGGCTTTTTTTATTTTCAAAGTCATAACGCTCCGGGAGCCCTTCAAACTTACCTGTTTTTGACGCACATCTTTTTTGGACATCAAACAGATTTATTGGCATCTAATAACATTTATTCTATGGAATAGATATACATTGCGATGTATTAGATTTTCCCAATGATCTTGCTTTGGTTTCTTGATAGTTGTAGAGCTTAGCTAATTTTAAAAACAATTAAAAACTGTTTGGGTGTTTTGTTGTGCTACCTGGCGGATGGCAGACAAAACTGCTGATTTCCAAGTTCAAACAATTTTCGAGGGCGGCGTTGGCGTCTGTATCATCATCAATCTCCGTGTCGTTTCACCTTCACATTTAGAAAATATATTTGAAGATTTACTATCGATAAATGAACGGTTTAAGTACTGGGTCAGGTTAATAAATCTAAGAGAAATAATTACACAAGCGTAGCGTGATATAAAGTGTTCATTATTCGATATAATTGAAATCAATAAACGATAAAGACGAAGAGGGAAATAATACACCCGAGTTCACTTCATGCCTAGAGTCACTAAATGAGCTGCGTTTAAAGTATCGGCACTCCGTTCCCCAAAATTGTTTTGGGCGCCGCCATTTGGGTCTTGCGCAGAGCAAACACAACTGCCGATCGTCATGATCCAAAAGTGCAACATCCTCTGCATTAGATGCGGTGCTAGGAAGCTGATACAATATTGCTAGGCTCTGTCGCGGGTTGTTTAAACATTCGTGGAGGACGGAAAAGCGTTTCCTGTGATTTTAGATAAAGCTTCGGATAACTGGCAACCATGATTGTAAGCCACAATATGGCCAAGTGTCGTTACTCTGAAGCATAGCTAATTTACTGGCACTAGCGGGAACAATGAGGAAGAGGCAGGTGTCAAAAGGTAGTGGCTTGTGGAATCCACAGGGCTCACGTCATGGACCCTCCAGGTATTACAAGCTTCGTGAACAAGGGCATGAATAGTGTCATTAAATAAGCTACGCTTCAGAGTAGCGACACTTGGCCATATTGTGGCTTAAAATCATGGTGTCCAGTTATTTGAAGCTGTATCTGAAATCACAAGAAACGCTTTTCCGTCCTCCACATTAAACAGTTTGCGACAAAGCAAAGCAATATTACATGAGCTTCCTAACACCGAATCTAATGCTGAGGAAGTCGCAATTTTGAATCATGACGATCGGCAGTTGCGCCTGCTCTACCGTTGGCTCTGCACAAGCACCAAAATGGCGGCGTCCACAACACTGTCGAAAAAGAGAGTGCCGATACTCTAAGCGCAGCTCATTTATTGGCCCTACTTCCCGCGAACCTCCTTTCCCTGACTGAAACTGAAACTAAATATGAATAATACACCATTATTATAGCTTATTTAGTTTTAACCACCTACACATAATGAGAGGAGGAAGCGGCCGGGTAGGAGAAACGCGGGTTTTATGTGCGACTGTTTCTAATCAACGTTAGTTCTAACCGTCTCAAAAGAGAGAACGCGCGAGCTTGCGCTAGTTAAAAAAAAGACGGTAAAAAAAAAAGAGGTGACACGCTGTGTTCTTTGTGATTGTGCGTCTAATTGCAAATTGTTGTGTGTATGTTTATACAGCCGGAAGTTAGTCCGCCTTAGTGGGCGTCTGGTGTCTCAGGTGTACATGAGCAATTTAGCCAGTGCGGTACAACCGCAAACCTGGGGTCTTTAACGTGCACCACGCAGTAGTGATACACGACCATACGCCGGTATGATGCTCTTCCACATCGAAACGGGCAGGGGCGGGGTGGGTTCTGCAGCGCGAGCTTTCGCTCCACGTGTTCCGAGCTGGTGTGCGCTAGACATGCACTCGGCCACCGATCGCCCCCCCCCCCCCCTTATATAAGTATTTGAAGATCGACGATGGACGTCGATCGTCTCGAGGTAATGTAACGTAATAACATTATATAATTAATAAACATATTGAAGGACTGAACGACTCAATTTTTCAATTCTTGAATTGTAATATGGCGGTAGCCTATTGTACTTACTGTTGATGAAGAGCAATATGAGGTGACGAAGTAATGATTAAATTATCAGGCTCTATAAGGACGACGATATTAGTGGGTGTCGAACCACAACGTACAGTGCCAGACTTGTTTCAAGTATCGTGTACCCAAAGACCTTTCTTCACCCGCAACAGAATATGGTAGAATCAATGAGGATGCTGCTTTACAACTGTACGTGGAACAGGAAAACTGCAATGTGCAGAAGTGCGGCTTATTCGTTAATATAAAGGACGGATTTCTAGCAGCATTCCCTGATTGACTACTTGGAACAAATGGCCTCATTGACGTAAATTGTCCCCGTTCCAAAAGATTCTTGAAGACTACTGAAACCGCAAAGGAGTATGAGGCGAAAAATAAGAAATAGGAGCCTGGTGTGAAAGGTCCAAATCACCACCATAGCCTCTACTACCAAATACAAGGGCAGTTACACAATACACAAAGAGAGTTTTGTGATTTCGTTATATTTACACTCAAGGGCATTGATATCCAACGTCTTCAGAGGGATGACACCTTCTTGTCAACCAACATAGAGCCTTTTTTACTCAAGTTTTACATGGAAGGCCCGACTTCCGCTGAAATTCCTCACGTACACAAGTTGTCCGACCGAATAATCTGCCATTACTCCCGATCTGGGAGTCTCTCGATCTTCATTCATGGCCATAGTATCATATGAGATCGAGCGGTGTGGCTCTTCGTCCGCCGAACATATTGTTTCGGCGGGTGTTTTACCGTGTAAAATGAAACCGTCGCGTGCTGCTGGAACAAGAACCTGGCGATTCTTCACTGAACTGCTTCTTCCGTAAGCTTCAATTAAGAGGGCTTTTTTCGTTTCGCACACCCACTGTTCTGCTTGCCCGTTAGTTGCAGGATGGTATGGTGCACTAATGTGATGCCTGATGCCATTTTTTTTTTTTGGGGGGGGGGGGGGGGGGCTTGTTTATTTTATTTGAAGCAAGATTTGGCGCGTTATCAGAGAAAAGTATTTTTGATAGGGCAAAAGTAGGGAAAAGAGAGCGTAGAACGTCTATGACGCGTTTTTACGTCGTGGCAGGCATCGTGTAAACTTCCAACCACTTAGAGTACGCATCGACCATGACTCCGCAGATGCGGATACGTTTCGCCACCCACAGAGTGAAGAGTGGATCGTTTTCAGTTACAGTTCATGATGGCGCTGGACTCGAGGAAGCCTTCGACTCTTTCCACAAAGTTAGCTGATGTGCCAGCACTTTTGTCGAAAGTGGTAAGTGTTCGAAACGTCGACAACGTCGGTAGCCACGTGCTGTGCTTGACCCTGGACGCTTACCATTCGCTGAGAAGAAACTTGCTTGTTCGTCTGCCACGATTCGTCCGATATCAGGTCATCACCGCTACTCCATCTCCCGACAAAACAGGTCGTCATTGTCCGCATGTCCATAGTTAGCAATCACGTGAACTTATAAATTCCCATACGCTCATAACTTGCCGTCGCTAAACGCCGTTCATTCATAGCGTGTTCATTGCAAATAAACGTCTTCCTATTTATTCTGATGGTTTTCATCATACTCCTCCGAAGCTGTACTTACAACATTATATCGGTACTTTCGAAAATATTGCAACGGCGTTTGTTTTCTGGGAACTATAATGTAACAACCTTTACAAAATCTGATCCCATGAAACACAATATTTCGTTATGTCACTTTTCGGTCGTCATTATAATGGTGAGGTAAGTACCGTAAATTGCGAAGCAGTTTACTTGACGTCCGCTTCCACTGATGTCTTGGAAGATTGAGTCTACTGAGCGTGCATCCCTGCAGAAGTTTTCATTGAAAGAGTATTGACACGTCAATCAACAATTGATTCCTTCTTGGTAAGATTTATTGCGAAAGCCCGTGACAACCGCTGAACCGCATCTCCCTATATCAGAGAACAATTTATACAAAGCCTGAAATTCTCGCATACATTCGTTTGCTGGGCCACGCTATTGAGCCAGCTGAGCACAGCTGGCAGCGGCGCGAGCAAGGCCACGAGGGGAACGTGATGGTGCTCGAGCCATCTCACCGTGAACCAATGTTTCGGCCACCCCACGGGTGCGTGTCGCCATCTATTGGTTGAACTAACGCCTTGTTCAAGATGGCCGCCGTGGGACCGCAGCCTTAATCAGCTGGCTTCTTCGTTAGCTCTCTAATGCCCGTGTCCCACTGAGAGCGACAGACAGAAACAAACGACAGCGACAAGCCTCAAACCAGAGTCTTTCGCGATTTAGAGGCTTTGTAGAATAAAGAGAGGCTATGCTCAAACACGAGCATCATGCGCACGAGGGTATCTTTGGCAGGCAATCGTTCGTGCTTACTTCACGAGCACCGAACGACTAAAGGCCTGTCCAAGGTACCATCGCGAGCATGCTGCATGGGTTTGAGGCTTGTCGCTGTCTTTTGTTTCTGTCTGTCGCTCCAGTGGGACACGGGCCTAACGGGACACTCTCCTGTCTGATTAAAACGGCGATGGACGCTGCTCCGGCAGCCGTGATTGCACAATCTTCGCTCATCGCTCTGGACAGCGGCCGAGCTGGCTGCGAGCTCGGGCGTGTTCCGCGCGACTCGGCGAAGCGTTAAAATCAATCGCACGCAGTTCCGCATATGCGCCTCAGAGATGGCGGCGCGGGGGCTGTGCACATTTGCCTCTACTGGACTCCGAGCCACGGGCATTCGCTTCTTGCACACCCGACATCGTCGTGCGGCAGGAGCCCACGGACGTTTCGTCAGCATCCGCTGTGGGTGCGGTGTTCGAGTACCACTAGTCGTTCGAGACAAAGCCTCCAACGGTAATTGATTGCAACTGTGGGAATCGTGGCCCCGATGGGCCAGGCATGGGCCCTCGGCGGCCAAGGGCGAGGAAGACTGCGGATGACACGGGGCAGAGCTGGGGCGGCGAGCTCGCCGATGGGCGCTTCCTCGAGATCGTCCAAATGTGCGACAGTCGATCCTGCGTACCTTGCGTACGTGTGATCTCCTTCGGTGCGGTCGAGGCGGGGCCCAATCGAGCGGTGGCCGAAGTAAACACCCTCGCAACAGAGCTGGCAAGACATTGATTTTTCCAATTTAAAACGATATAATGCAACATGTTTCTGTGAATTTCGAAAGACACCTGTCAAATGGGTCATCGCGAAAAAATTGGAGAAAATCGAGGATAAATATTTTTTCAGCTGTCGCACAAAATTGCAGTTTTGACTTTTTCGACTTTTCAAAAACTTTTGGGCGCAGTAAAAACAAACAGTAAGATTAGATGCGCCATAATTTTTTGTTAAAAGCGAAGAAAGCATGAAATACTCTGTTCAAAAAATTAGCCTAACAACTTAATTCTAAGATGTGCTACAAAATAACCAAAAAATGCCTAAATCGAAAGAGTTGCGCAAGAGGCCACGTTTGTAATTCCATTTTCCTTGGAATATAAACTTAAATAAACTAGACCTAACTGCTTCAAGCAGACCAGTTGGTGTGCTTTATAGAGAATAATATCTATGTTGTATAAAATTTTATTTTTATTCCTGTTGCCCTTAAATTTGCGACTGCGCCCAAATGGGAAAGTCGTAGACTCACCTTCTCAAAGGCGTGATTTGTCTTTACAAATACAAAGAAGTTGTTCGCAAAATTAAGCCCCATTCCGCTGTATGGGCATGTTTTGCTACCTCATATAAAAATGTAATTGAAAACAAGGAATAAGCATGACACAACTGTGACCGTCCATATCTGAAAACATCCAGTGGCAATGCCTTCACTGGCAACGGATATCGTTTTACGCAAACTTTTGCAGTAACCCTTTTGTTTATTATAAAAGACACAATAGAATCACCTCCAACATCAGGCAATGTGCCAACGTTCCACCTGTCCGCCACTTCATGTCCTTCTAGAGGGCCTGCTGATAGCACAGCGAGCACCGTTGAGCGGACGCGTCACGAAAATGTACTAGGCCTTATAGGAAGCTTGTTAACTGGCTTTGACCTAGTAGGGTTCACCGGGATAGCAGCGGTATTGCATTGACTAAAGTTTCTCAACAGCTGCATGAGACACTAGATGTTCATTGGGGCTGACTAACTTCCGGCAGTCTGTACGTATACACTCATCGCAACTACTTACGGTTCCTTGGCCGTCTTGGGATATTGAAGATGTGGAAACACTTACCTTATGACAGTATCTCCATGCCGGATCTTGGTACGAGCAGACTTCATCCGGCGTTAGTCCCTCACCAATTAATGTTTTTTGCCGAAGATTGCTCGCCCCGCGAATTTAGGGTTCAGACAGGTGCCGGCCATGCTGCACGGAGTCGAGATATAATGTTACAAACAGAAAAATCAGTTCGGATAGCCAATACCTCGGCAACCTAGCCATGTGCAAGGAAAACAAGCTGCACGCTGATAGGATATTTAAATCTGAAGACCTTTTAGGGTAGACTACGTTTATGGCGAGAGTACTTTTGGTAAAAAAAGCAATACGAAGACGCGTACTGACATTGTACTTTTATGAAACAAATAAGTACACTTAAAGTATATGTCAAGCATACCTTCATTAGCTAAGTATACCACTGATCTGCACTATAGGGAGCTAAAAGCGCATTGAGCAAACAGTTATGAAACCACCGGAACTAAGCGGCTTGTCTCGGAAGTGAGCGTTCGACCGGCTTTCCAACGCTTCCAAGCGTTGGTACAAACAGTGTCCAAGGCGCTGGATTTGCTTTGGTTCTCGCAAGAGAACCTGCTTGTTGCGCAATAACAGCTCATGCAGGACCGAGAAGTCTCCAGGGAAGCCATTCGATGTGTGAGAATTTCGAGATTCTATAGGTGAGCAAGTGTGCATGCCCCACATTCAAATGCCTCAATCTCGGAATTCAATGGTCAAAGCGGTTATTAAAACCCAGGAAAGACTTTAAGAACGCGTGAACTAAAACATCGACTTAATGCACCGTAAACCCCAGCAGGCACTCCACTTCCGGGAAAAGCATCGCACGTCCGGTGGCTTTACTCGCGCCAGGCTCGGAGCGCGGCTAAGCGCCATTCAGCCTCCTAAGTAGAGATCAGCGAAGTATATATACTTCTAAAATTATTTTTAGCGGAAATCTGCTGTTGAAATCCCAAATATATATATATATTATCCGGCGAACAGCTTTCCAATCTGTTTAACGACCATTTTGTAAATATAGCCGTCCATACCCATGGTACCGACGCTTGCAGATACATGTGCCATAGAAACTGTAGCTCAATTTTTTTGGAACCAACTACTGCCTCAGAAATGATTAACGTGATTATGCACTTAAAAAATAGTAGTAGCTGCGACGCTGATGGTATGCAGATACGTCCAATTAAGTATGTTGTTGATATAATTGACCCCATTTTAAATCATATTTTTAATCTCTCCTTAGCGTCTGGTGTATTTCCAAGAAGGATGCAAGTAGCGAAAGTAACCGTTCTGTACAAGAAAGGTGGTAAGAATGAGTTGGGGAACTACAGGCCCATTTCTATATTGCCCCTTTTTTCTAAAGCGTTAGAAAAAGATAATTCATCGCCATTTGGTAGACTTTTCAAATAAACATGACCTTGTTACTTCCTCGCAGTTTGGTTTTAGAAATAATTGCTCAACTGAAACAGCCTTACTTAGTCAAAAAGAATTTATATTAAAAAACTTTGAAAATAAAAACTTAGTTCTCGGGGTGTTTTTAGACTTTACCAAGGCGTTCGATTGTATTAATCATAAGGTCCTATTAAAAAAAAAACGAAGTTTACGGTATCCGTGGGTAGGCGCTATTACTTCTGCAATCTTATCTAGAGCATCGACAGCAATATGTATCCATCAATGGTAATTCCTCCACTATTAAGCCTATTACGTCAGGCGTTCCACAGGGCAGTGTACTAGGGCCATTCCTTTTTAACATGTACATTAATGATATAATTAACTTCAATAAGGAGGCAAAATTTGTAATGTATGCTGATGATTCAAGCATATTTTTTCTTCCGAAACCGCTGATGAGCTAATTGATATGGCTAACTTAACTTTGTCTAGAATTAAATCTTGGGGTGACAGTAACTCGTTGACGGTCAATAGTAGTAAAACAAAAGCTGTTATTTTTCGTCCAAAAAATAAACCTGTGGTGGTGTCTAAGCTTCTCCGTTTTAATTCGTCTCGAATTGAAATAGTCAGTTGTTTTAAAACTCTCGGAGTATTTTTTAATGAAAATATGTCCTGGGATAGCCATATAAACTATAATATTCCAAAACTAGCTCGCGTGGTAGGGATTGGTAATCGCTACCGTTACATATTGCCAACAAATGTGAAACTCTTGATCTATAACTCCTTGTTTTACTCCCACTTAGCCTACTGCTATCTCGTTTGGGGTACATCAACGTTAACTAATATTGAAAAACTGTTCATACTACAAAAGAAAATACTCGGAGGTATAGGTAATGTACCTTTTGATTTTCACACTGCTGAATTATTTAAAAACTATAATATAATTGATGTTCACAAATTGTATTCATGTCGACTTTGTACCAGTTTCAAGAGTGAAACAATAAAGGGCACACGTTTCTTAGAAAATCTTGCATTGTTGGAGGAAAATTCACCAGTGTATTCTACTCGTCACGCGGAGAAGTGGAAGATGGTTACTCAGCGAACGAACTATGGCTATCAGATGCTTCAATTTACTCTTCCAATTTTTTTAAATTCTTTCTGCAGTAGTAATGTTTCCCTTGAAAACTTGACTTTCAAAGACTAGTGTGGATATTTTTGTACATGATGCATTCTTTTCATAAAACGTTATTTGTTTTGTTTTGTTTTTCTGTTAACAATACCTTCAGCTGCTACTTGATGTGATTTTCATCTTTGTTTCTAGATGCTTGCCATTGACCACTGTAAGGGGACCGAGGCTGCAGTCAAGCTGCATATCGCAGCTTTTTTTCCTCGGGCGCCCACATCAAGATTGATGGAAATAAAGATATTATTACCTCGTGCAAGTGTAAGCAAGACACCCTCGCTTGTAGGATGGCGCA
Source organism: Ixodes ricinus (assembly GCA_037355805.1). Lineage (NCBI taxonomy): Eukaryota > Metazoa > Arthropoda > Arachnida > Ixodida > Ixodidae > Ixodes > Ixodes ricinus. The sequence continues at coordinate 91,347 of JAZHYW010021313.1, forward strand.
GGTACGGCGAGCACATACGGAAGAGCAATAGACATGAATCCATCCGGTGCTGGAGTTTTCAATGGCTTCGCGAAAGTTTTCTTGGCTTCCGAACGGAAAAAAAAAACAACGAAAAGCAGTGGCGCTAAGCCTTACAAGTCGTGCAATGCTTCCTTCTCGAAATCCTCAAAACCCGTTTTCCGCTTGCCCCCTTACTTCTAAAATGTAGGATTGGCGTACCGGTTATTAAATGGCCCGGTCGCCCAAAGAACCGGCGTAAAGCGCAACGCAGTCACCGCGAGTCCTTTTCGCCTCGCTCTCATTGGCTGGCTTAAGCGACCATGTAACCATGGCTACAACCAATGGCTTTCGCATCGGATGTAGAAAATCCGCGGGATGAGCTTCGGTACATAACCAATGACACGGAGATGTACGGGGATTATACCGACGGAAAAGTGTATTTTACGCTTGGCAATTTTGTCAGGTGTGACTAAAGTGACCAAAGTACGGCCCCAATTTATGTTTTTGTATCACTGATCGAGTTACGTATTTGTAAGTTCCTATATTACGTCCTTTTTTATTTGATTTAGGCCGTGCTAATGCGTTTGCAGCATGTTTTGATGTTTACGAATGGAAGATGAAATTATTGGTTTTACATGTATGTTTCCTATAAGAAGGCAACTCGCCGTTCGCTTCTTAAAGGGGCGCGGAAACGAAATTTCGGGGTTCATTTTATTGTTAGGTATACACTACATCGCACCAGCACCCGGGGAACATGAGTCTTTCGATTGTAAACGCAAGAAAAGTAATTTTAATACGAATTAAAAATTTCCCACTTGCACCTGGTAATTGGGGGACCGAAGCTTTGATGGGAGATCGTGACGTTTTGCTCCTTCCGCAGTGGCGCCACCCTCGGCAGGACACCGTACTCATATAGATACCATAGCCGTGGACGCAACAACGCGATGCACTGCTTCGCGCGGCGCGCGATCGTTTGGGTACCGCCGAGTTGTTTCTGTGTTTATTCATCGCGTTTGCGTGCAGGATGCCGCACTATTGCGCGGTAGAGAGCTGCGGCAACAGCGTGCTGAACTGCGAGGCGCCGACCCACGTGTTTCCTGACGATGAGAAATTCCGAAGCGTGTGAATCCGTTTCGCGTGTCCGACGTCTCTCGGGCGCCGGTGAAAACCGATCGCCAGTAGAGTGACCATTTCCGTGAAGAGGACTATGACTAGGCCAAACACTGTCCTCAGGAGTCTGGGTCTTCCTACCAAGAATATTCGGTTGCTACCAGGGGTTGTGCCGACTATTTTGTAGCGTGTGCTACACTGGCCGAGGTTGACCAGTTTCGCGTGGCTCGCCTAATGAGCCGTGCTCCGTGCTGCGCAAGCGCAAGGAGCAGTGACGTCACACGGCGCACAGCTGGCGGGGCGGAGCCGCCGCCGCCGCGGGCTCCGCCGCCACCGCGCGCGCCTGGCCGTTCTTCGCATTCCAGAGGAGTGACGTCATAGCCGCGATAGACCAACACCACCTATACTTCGTTTCAGCTTGGGTCCAGACGCAGCTGATGCTACGAGCGCGAGCGTGTGGCCCTGAATAGTGGCTTGCATTGCACGAGCGCGCGTGCTTGGCAGGGACGCTGGAAGCCCGGAGCTCGCGCTTGTAGCATCGGCTGCGTCTGGACCCAAGCTGAAACGAAGTATAGACAGAAGGTCTCCGCATGCGTCATCACAGTCATTTTGATCGAGGCTTGAGATTGGGCGCGAGTCCTGTGTCAGTGTTCGACTGGTGCTCGTGTCCAATCAGCGCGTCGAATGTCAGGCTCGGGCCCAATAGCCAAGTTTGCGCGATCCGACTCTGAGGACGTTTCATAGAGGGAGAGGAGGCCATGCGGAGGCCTTCTGTCTAGGTGGTGTTAGTCTATCGCGAGCAGACGCCGAGGGAAGCTATACAGACGCTAGTTTACGCCCGTGGAGTGTACATGATGGAACGCTAGGACGCCGCTTCACGTCACCATTAATGGTCGCGTCTCGCGGACGCTATCGGAAGCGCTTCATTTGTGGTCGCGCCTCGTGAACGCTACAGCTCCCCTGGCCGAGAGAAACAGACCTATAGCCATGGAGAAGGAGAGCGAAATTGCTCCTCAGCGGCGTAAAAGAGCGGCGAAGCTTAACTCTCGAATCCCGAAGTAGTTGCCCGGCAATTAGCGGTTGAGCGTAGGAAGACCGAACAGAAGAAGGCTAAACGTGCCGCGGAGACACCGGAGCAAAGGGAGGAACGTCTAGCAAAGCGGCGTCGCCAGGAGGCTGAGCGACGTGCCCGAGCATCTCAGCAGCAGCAACAACAAGACGCTGTCGATGACGTCAAGGCTCGCCGATTGACTGACTATACGGTGAAACTTAGCGAACGAGCCAGTGCGACTCGGACCTTCGGGACGGACTTAGTAAACAGTCCGTTTGGATATGTGTGCGACGTGTGTGAAAGACTGTGGCACATGAAAGACTTGACGCCGGTAAGTAGTGTCATGCGTGAAACGTTGAGTTTAGTGGCGCCGCCTGAAAGGGGTGAAACCGCGACGCGGGTTTGTACAACGTGCAAGAACTTTCTCGTTAAGCAGAAGATTCCACTCTTTAGCGTTACCAATGGGTATCGTTACTCGCCCATGCCACCATGTCTACCGGTTCTAAACGATGTGGCCGATACATTGCGGGTGGAACCAGCTGAACAATGAAGTAAGGAGAAACAGAAAAGACACCCTATCGTTGGACTACCAACTATTTTATTAAAGCGTCCTCCTCTTCTACTAAATATTTTGCGTATCAAGTTTTTTTCTTTTTTTCTTTCGTAACTGTGTTTTTTTTTCTTATTTCTATTTTTGCTTAGCAGAGAGGGCGCCCTTCAGAAAGAGCTTTTCTTGCGGTTGCAGGATTATTGAGGCGGAGCTCACACAGTTTTCTTCTTCGTTGTCTATAGCCAAGGCCTCCAACATCTCCCTTGCAAGCTGGTTTTGATGGTGTCCTATGATGCTGGCTTGCTCAAGCTTGGGTTTGCACTTGCAAGTTCGACAATCGGCAGCGAGGTGTCCTGGTCCCGCGAGAGTCTTAACGTTGGCCACATGTTCACGTGCACTTCCTTCACTGTTTAGCTGGTTCCACCCGCAATGTATCACAACCAACTAGCTCAACTCATCCCAGTAGGATGTGGCCGAACGTGCCAGTGTTCCAACTGTACAGACGACCCAATGGGGAACCACCATTGATATCGTGTATCAGAGACAATCAATTCCAAATACTGCGTTGGGGCGATAGAGACGGCAGCGTGTTACTACACTCACCACCGAGCCGTCTTTTCGGCAATAGAGAAGCAACCAGACGTTGAGCAAAAAAAAGAAACTATACATGTGTCAGATAATGCGTATACCGTGTGTGTGTCATTGAAGCAGCAGTAAGCATGATAATCAAGCTAATCCTAGACAACCAGGAAAGCTGAGAATAACCAGCTGAACTAAAGCTCACGCTACGTATATCCTGGCATAACCAAGCTAAGCCACTGAAACATTTTTTTATAAGAAAAGAAAAGCGGAAGAGCTCAGCGAACCGCACAGAAAGCGAAACAACCTGGTAGGTGAGCACGCTAATAATAAAACACCTAATAACGGATACCTCCAAGTCGGCCAATCATTATTAGATGCGAGGCATTTCTTGGTGACCTCGACCCCCTTAAGATTTTTTCGGGCGGACGGTCGGTCTGTCGGGTGGTTCGTACGGTTCTAGCCCGAGTCTCCTGTCCGTCACCATGAGCGAGATTGACTACTCGTCCTCGTTGGCATCTTTCGAGTCTACCTGGCAGTCTAAATCCTCGTCCTCTCGAGTTCATAGATCATGGCAAAAGGTATCGTGGACTACAAGGACCGAAATGTATACGTCACGACGGTCGTCGTGCAGCTATATATGCTGTCCTCCGCCGCTCAGAAAAGCGAGATTGTAACACGCAAAAGCAACCGCGTGGCGGCGCTCATAATCACGCGAGCTCAGAGCCGTTGTATTGAGAGAGTTTGGCCATACATTGGTTTGAATAGGCGAGCATCTCGGGGCCAACCACAGGCCGCGAAACAGCCCCTAGCGGTGGTCGTGTGCTCTAAATTTGTGACACGACTTTACTTCGTTTCACCTTATGTGCGAGCAAAGGCAAAACTGGAAGCGCGAGCACGGAAGCTCCGTGCGTTCAGGCTTTGCTCGAGCGCGCGAGCTGGGGAGAAATGCAAAAAGCGCTGGTCTCGCGCCTCATAGCTTTGGCTTCGCTCGAAGATAAAGTGAAACGAAGTATAATTTGAGCCGTGCCGAGCGGGACTCCGCGTCTCAAGACGCTCGCGCACCCCACCCTTTGCACTGCTTTCTTTCAGCCAGTCTCAGGACGCTGTTCTAGCAGTGCAGACAAAGGCGTGGGCACGAGCGCGTGGCTTTGGAAAGTGCCTCCTATGCACGAGGTCTCGTGCAAACAAAGCGTTTCGCTGAGCTAGGCTCACGCGCCTGTGCCTTTGTCTTCACTCCAGACATTTGTGAGATGGAGTAGAGGTCTCCTGATTGGTCGACGCTGTGTCACAAATTTAGTTTACGCTCTAAGCGTGGGGGGAATATTCGGCGCTGGCGGCGGCCTTTGCTCCGCCTATTGTCCAAACTCTCCTAATATACGGCTCTGCGCGAGCTTAGCGCCAGCCTAGAGTTCCTCGATATGCTCCTCCGAAGGGGGAGCAGAGTTGCGCATTTGTTTTCCCCGCGCCGCCACGCCGCTATTCGCCGAGATCGATCACGTGAGGAGCAAAGCATCCAGCGCCGTGCAAGAAAGCCACCGCTACGGTCGCTCCGCCGACGTTGCACGCGCCCCGGCGTATGTTCCCCTGCTTTCGCCTCCTTCTCCTCCTTTTCTGTTTTCCATGCGCGATGGTGCGCGCGGCGCCGCTATTCGCCAAGTTCAGTCACGTGACGAGCAAAGCATCCAGGGCGTGCAGGAAAGCCGGCGCTACGGCCACCCACCGAGGCTGAATGCGCAACTCTGCTACCGTAGGTAGCTATAAACGAACTCTACGCCAGCCTTTGGCTGTGCTGAGGAGCCTGACGTGGGTATTGCGACAGGGTTCCTATGATGCATTGCACTCCTCGACGGCCGTATTCGACGCGCTCGCTCCAATAGGACGCTTGAAACGAAAAATATAGCCATCCGCTCAAAATACAAACGTGCGATTGCCTTTGACGGATATCATAGGTCATACTTCACCCATTTCGGAAAGGTTTCCGTATATTTAGATTTTCGTTTCTGTACCCGTTAAGAGCTGTCCAGACAGTCCATGCAAATGCTGTCACAAAAACTAAAAGAAATAACACATAATTTTTTTTGAAGACGTGAAAGTTGCGGAGCGCGCGTCCGGTTTGAACATAACCACACAAACAGCACGGCTTTTTCCTCATCTCCTCGCGTTCGTCTCATTCCCTTTCTTGTTCTCAGAAGCTTGGGGATCGTCAGCAACAGCGGAGGCCTCGACGACAGCCAGCAAAGCTGGAGAGTGGCTGCCTGAACATGGACATACGTAATGATAAAAACTTCCCCCACAAAAAATAAAGTAAAAAAAAAAAGTAAAAGAAAAACATAAAAGTGGATCGAAACTGGAGGAGGATTCCACTTCCGTGGCCGATGCTGTGACTGCAGAAACCTCGTCCTGCTTGAACAACCCTGTGGTCGCAGCATTGAAAAAAAAATAGTAAATACCAATCGATGACAGTTGTCTGACAAGGACTAAAACTAAAAAAAAAACGCAAGTGATCCACATGCAGGTGGATCACTTCCGTGTAAATGCCCGCAAAACATTTTTGTCTTTCGCTTTTTTTGTTCTTAGTCACGTAGGTTCCTTATCTGGTATGCAAGACGAAGAAATAATGAAGCATTTCAACATAGAATATTCGAGAAAATATCGGTGAGGCAAAACAAGAATGTGTGACACTCACGAATATTTTTAAAGAGACCTTCCAGCGGCGGGGAGATTCGAAAACATTGTTTAACGCGCACCAGAAGGGACTACATTCAAGATGGCTGTGACCACGTTGAAAAGGTGTATCGGTATGAGTTTGCCCCAAAAAACACTCCTTTCTGCGTGTCACCTATTTGCATATCACCCGTTGTGCACAATTCTTGCATACAATTACCGTGTTTCAAGAGTCTTGAGGATCATTTCTCTTGAACAATTAGAAAATGTGAACGGCATGAAAATTTCTCCGGTGCCCATAAAAAACCCGGCGAAGTTAGGGCACTCTCTGGCATTCCATCGTCCGTCATACTCCGCACCTAGCCTGCGAGACGAAGACACGTTTGAGTTCGTGCGCAGCTTTAACTATCTGCGATAAATCTGCCGACTATGAAAATTGCCCATCAAAAGATTTGCTAGCTTCACACTGAATTCTGTCCCGTCACAAAAATAAGAGCAAATTTTTAAGTCATAGATTGCTTTTTGCCTTACCAATTTACTCAATTACTCTTGTGGTTATGTGAGCTTGCTATACTCGCTTTTCTTTTAACATCGAAACGCTCTTTTAGTAATCTGTACATCTCTGCATCCAACGTACTCGAAGATGGAGAGTGTGTTGGTATATGCAAGAAGAAATAAAAACGAAGGTCGAGAACAAAACAAGACGACAGGAAACATCCTTTCTCTTCTCTTCGAGACTCACTGATGAAGGCAAAGCAAGAAACGTTTTCTGTTGTCTTGTCTCATACATGCTTGCAAAGCCCCTGAGCGCCTCCCTAAGGGGCACTAGCTTGCTCTACCAAGCCTAGAAAATAAAAGGAAACATAAATGATTCCCTCTTAAGCCAAATCATTTCCGCAGCTATCACCAGGCCATGGGGGTGATGGGCACGATGACCTTTGAAGGATCGGGCGAAACAACTAAAAGCATCCCCCCCCCCCCCCCCCCACGGCAATGGAGTCGCCACTTTTACAGTTTTACTCAGGTCAAACCTTGCCCGCGTCACCGCAACACCGGACCCACTGGGGGACAGGATTAAAACTTTGGTGTGCCGGAGCCCCGCGGGTGCGAGACCCTATCTTCCACTCTCCCGACTGTGCCCTATATCTGTACTGTTTAGTTTTAAATTATCCAATTTACCTTGATAATTTTCACCAATCTTCTAACCTCGTATTTGTGACTGTAACAATTTTATCTTCAGTTCTTCCACCCCCGCCAGCAAAACCCAAGGCCCCGCCAAATAAACCCCGTGCACTTCAAAATCAAGTGTTCTAGCATCTCGGTCTCTTTATGGGATAGGGCACATAATCTGTATCACTTGAAATTTAGCCTAATATGACTTTTTCCTTAACATTCCCGTTCTTAACTCGAACAGCAAAGCGCTTCCCCTTGATTATAAAACACGTTTTCTTTTTTCTTACGTACTGTTTTCGTGACCTGTCTATTGTTAAAGCTTATTCTTCTTGTATTCCTCCCTCCCACATATTTCTTTCTACCTATTTTACTCCTTTTTCCACCGAACTAGTCTGCTTAGTCTCATCACTAGTGTTTAAATGTCAGCTTTCAGGCTTAATTTGTCCGCTTTGTGTTTCAAACTTTTCATACACATCGCGCTTCGGGATCTCGTAAGCCATGCGCAGCGGCCAATGGGAGCCCCGTCGACGCTACACCAGCCAATGGAACGGAAGGGCACGCGGAAACTATCTGCCGTTTTTGCGCTTCCAACTGATGACATCAGCTCGCTCCATGAGACAGTTAATACTTTCGCCCTTAAAAGATAACATGGGTTGTCACGGGCACATGTTTATCGAGCCTGCAGAAAGCGGTCGAGGCTTCCCTGCACGCGTCCTCTGCTAGATCGGAGCCGCTTCTCGCCAACTGCGAGAAGCTCCGATCGAAAAAAGATCCTGCTACGTACGGACCATGTCAACAGCTGCGACGGCCCCGCGGAGGACGACGGCGGTGAACAGCATTCTTTACGTTTATGCGCGCTCCGTCGAGGATGGCACACTTTTGATTCAAGGAGATTGCCTTCGTCTTCCCCGTCGAGGTGCCGGCGGTGCCGGGACTCTCCATCGTTGAGTGGCGATGATTCACCGAATCGGTGCTTGAGCGAGGTAGACTTTCGCGCAAGAGCGACTTCACCGACCAAGTTGCCGACACGGATCACGAAGCAAACAAAGAAGCGCGCACGGCACTGAGTTCGCGCTCAAGCTTGTCTGTCGTCGGTATAGAGAGCCTAGATTTAAGAGATGGGGCAACTGCTCGATCTGGGTCACGTGGTTTGTGGGCCGCGTTTGCAAAACGAGCTGCAGCATGTAAGGAGTTCAAACTCAAAAGCGTTCACCTTCTGCAAACGTGTCCGCCTCTCCGCCCAGTTTTCTCGCCACACTGGCCACGGAACAATCAAATGCAGGCGTACTTACTGCTTTCTGCTTAAATCTAGGCTCTCTACATCATCTTCGCCGGAACGTTGTTGCTAGCGCTCCGAACGCCCCTATCGGCATGCCACGACGGCTTCTCCGCGTGCGATGCAGTAAAGCCACTTCCCAGGTAAGGAGCGGGGAGCAGACAATGTTGCAGAGATTGCCACGGGCGGCCTTTCCAGCATCTTCTGCAGCCTATTCTGGGTGGCTTCTTGGCCGCGGCAGCAAAGTGCGATGATCCGAGACTGAGTAAACTTTCCAAATTTTATTCTTTCTCTAAGTTATCACAAAATTTCTCTTTGCTATATCCACAAGAGCCGCTCAATTTCCTTCGCTAAAACAGACACAAATGCATTGAAAAGGTGCAAATGGGAATGGGAAATCATGATTGCTTCGCTGTAGTCGTTATTTCATTATAACCGACTTAGTCCGGACTCGACAGTATTTGGGGTAGCTCAGAAAATCACCAGAGTACCCCTTCGATAGTATGCAATCCTTCGGGTTGCTGACAACAAACTACTCATATAACAAAGGAACTTGACGAAACGTTGGTGCTTGTTATATGTGGTTTTTTCTTAGCTATGGCTTGCCAGTATGATGCCAGTAATACTTATATTCTGACTAGAAGGATGTCTAGAACAATTGTAGAGTCAGCAAGTCTGGACCATTGATATGCTCAAATTGACTCTCTTTTATCACTTTGCAAATGTTTAATTTGCTAATTCAAGATTTATTCCCCATATTCTCGCACTTCCCACAGGATCTAGTCTCGTCGTCGCAGCTGGAAAGTCCTTCCTCCTACGAAGTTCGACACATGAATACCATTTTGAAGGAACTCTTATCGCTCTGGTTCACCGTTGGCTTCATGAAGTTGGAGCGCATCACTTGGCAGTCTTCCTGCGAGATGTTACAGAAGGTAAGATTCCCTGGACCTGGAACAACCTGGGCAAGACACAGATTGCCTACTTTATCATATAGCTTGTCACAAAACTGGTTACCTTAATGTTTCACACACACAATGTTTTGCTTACAGCCTCGGGGAGTGGTAGTATCCAGTTAATTGTTTATTTTCAATTTCTCGAAGTAAAATTGGTGCATGCTCTCTGAGATGTAGGCTGTCTACGTTCAGTTAAATTTCTGGCAAGTCGCCCGTTGGTGACATCACCCATTTTCACATAGGCATCCACTGCTTTGAGGAACTATGGGAGGGAAGCAGAAGAGACATCACAGAGGAAACATAAGAAACAGACGACATTGCCGCCGTCTTAAGAAGGTCCGGTGGCTAAATGTGTCGCAGCAGGGCTGCAATCGGAACAAATGCCTTACCGCATACTTGGAGATCATATGCCAGACATAACTCCTGACATTTCCCATATAGGTGGGCATTATATGAGCATGCCATCATCTACCCTACTTACCCGATTCTAATGCTCATCTTTTGTTTTGTTGGAAAATGTACCTAAAAACTGCCTGCTTATTAGAATCGAATATGAAACCCATGTTAGAGTCATTTTTCTCGAGCATCAAAACTGGGTGCACATTATAATCGGGTAAAGACAGTGATCACTGCCGTGTGATGCACATTAAATACCCCAGAGTAATATGTAATTGTCCACTGAATGGCCAAATCGTCTTTCTACAGTGGGAATTATTTGTCATGATGAAATTAGCATATACTTAAAGACAGACTAACTTCTGTTTTCAGATGTCTAGACTGGCCATCTATACAGCCAATTTAATATAAAAATTCAAAAGCGCAAACACCAAGGAAAAGAAGGGGGACAGAACAGAGCGCTTTTGAATTTTTATACTATGTGTAGCCAACCAGCCCAACAGTTAATTTTGAGCCAATTTAAATTTTGTTTACTCTCGTCTGAGAGCTACGCAGGGTTAACAAATATCCAGATGAATAAAAAAAAAAAAAAGAGGTGCATTTAGAAATATCAGACATGGGAGACTACTCCTACATTCTAGAATCTGGCAGCAGTGTCACAGGTCGAAAATGCGAGGAATGTATAGCAATAAATAGCATCTCTATGGGTACCCTATAATTAGTGTTTTATGTTTTTTTGATAAAACCAAAAACGCTAACCATTAATTTTTTTTTTTTTTGAGGGGGATTTATTTGTGAAATTTTGTATATTCATGACCACTGTGGAGAAACAGCCCAAGACAGTTCAGTTTTGTCTGGGTAGAGTGCCAGGTCGATGGTGTTCTCGACTGAAAAGAGGCCACTCGAGTCCTATTTCTAACCTCGCAGGATTGATAAAGAGAGGCTTAGCACCACTGCCTGTTCAGGATAACTGATCGACATTGATATATCTTGGGGTTCACAGCAGCAGCCACTTTAATACCCCTCTCACATAGGCATTTCAAATGTCACTTATGCCAAAGGCCTTTGTGTGAGTGGCAAATCCCTCGATGACCTACTAGTTCTGCACATGACAAGCAGCATGCGCAGGCCCCAGCATAAATGCCATTGAATGCCCGTCAGACAGGGTGTATAAGCACGTGGTCATGCTAGCCACTGTTCATACTTTGGAGCTTAGACTAAACTCTTTGGGTTTCAATGCAGGAAGGAGGAGGCAGTCTTTTTATATCTGTGGACTGTATCCCATAGATTTCTAGTAATTTTGCTGACAAATTATATGGCTTCCCATTTCTTTCAATATGTTTGGTTATCAATAACATTTGTTTTTATTTATAATCATGGGTAATTAGGAACATAACAGAAGTAAGGTCCAATAAACGCTGAGCTCAAAGTAATTTTAAACTTAGCATTTATTGGCATTTCAAAGTATGAAACTAAATGCTGATGCTTAGGTTCGAACAGCAACTGAGGCTCTATTGTACAAACATTTCGAGAAAAGACTTCTTGCCTTCAGGTGTAAACTTCATTAATTGCTGAATTCATAATAAAACATAAAGCTGCAGAAAGCAGTTTTTGCATTTTATCAGAACTAAATTTAAAAAATGCGGTGCTCTACCTGTAATGTGCGAATTGATACGGCTTTCTAAAATTCTGGCATATTTGGCAGACGCATAAATTGTTCGGCAGATGTGTCTAGAGAAATTTGGTGAGGGCACGTTCAGTTTCGTAAGATTTGTGCTCTGTGCTCTCCGCTCCCTTTTCTCAGATCTCGGACTATGAGGCCGTGCACCCGTCCGCAACTGGACAGATTTGAAGCGCCGGGTCGGTCCGTACCGGCGCTGCTACGTCATCACCCACAGCTGCATGCCGGGTGAACCCATCGTCGTGCTTCACACGGCGCTCACCAACTCCATCTCGGCATCCATCCAGGTGACTTGCCGTCTCCCCCACATCTCTAGACATGAATAGAAAGAGCAGGTGAATGTAAGACTGAAAATAAACATTTAATGAGACAGAGTTTGCACTAAACCAAGAAAGACACCATAGATACTGCAGCAGCAGCATAAGAGCGAGCCAATGAGAACTTTCTAGACAAGAACACATAAGGGATTCTGCTGGAATGTTCCACGAAGGCAGACAAAGTAGAATGGAAAGGGAAGTCACCAGTTCCTCTGCATGGCACTCGCGTGTGCTGACAACTTAGCCATGCACATGGCGCTCTCACTTCTCTGAAACTTTTAGTATGTGCTTTGTGTACGCCCTCTTTTTCCATATTTGCGTCTCTTCGAGGTAATTCTTACCAACATCCTTGCTTACTCGCAAAATTTTTTTTCTTGTTTGATCTTCACGTTTTGCGAGACCTTTGTGAAAAGCTGAGGAATTGCGGCGTCAGCACATTCAGACATATTGTTCTTGAAAAGGCTGTGCCCATAGAAGAGTATAACTTAGCTTGTTTGGGACTTTAGTTAAATGAATTGTCAGCTTCACCAAAATTCTTCCTGCATCAGCCCAGTTTATTTAATTTTTCTAAGTGTTTTCTTTTACACCTAGTTTATGTCAACAGTGATCAATATTTACATCATCAAATATTCCAGAGCAGAGGAAATAATGCCCACATCAACATCTTTATCTTTTATTTTTGATTACCGTTCTTTACAGGCTTTTACGAATGGATCAATATTTGCTTTGGACTTGGCTTTGTCGGGCAGTCTTGGTCGCAATAATTCTCCATATAATGAAAAAACATGCCTTGAGAGTTTTCTTCTGAAGGTGCAATTGGCTCTATCTGTGGTAGCTCTGGGCCAGCGTTCCTTAAAGCCCGACGTGCAAAAATAAATTCTTCCAGACAGAAGATTTCTCTCCCTTCCTTCGTTTCCCCCTCCGATTTTCTTCTCCCTTCTTTACATCTTTCTTGCATGCTAAGCGTCTAAGTGGCTTATAACCCCCAATCCTAAACATCAGGGATTAGTCACACTGGCAGGAAAAAAAGCACCGAAAGAAGCTGTTGCTATCGTTTGACTCGGATTTGTGGATTGCCCTTCGGGCTGTTCTGTGGCGGGCTCACGAGTTTCTTTTGGGAAGGACTGTGCTCGTTTCATTCTTAAGCTGACAGTACAGCGGAAGCTACTTGCTCGTCAGACCAGTCCTATTTCTATCTTTAGCCATGTGATTGTGTCCATAGACGCGTGCTGAGAGCGGGGTCAGGTGATGAAAGCAGGGATGTCGCAAACCTTCCGAAGTTTGAGTTTGAAAGGTTCGAACCTTGAACCTGGATGAGTTTGTCTAAAGTTTTTTTCAGGAGTTCGAAGTTTGTCAAACTTTTCAACCTAACAGTTTCGAAAGTTTCAAAATTGTCTAATTTCTTAGCGTGATAAATTCAAAAGTTCGAAAATGTCGAATTTTATAGCACAAAAAGATTCGAAGTTCGAAAAAATCAAATTTCTCAGCGCCGAGAATTCGGAAGTTAGAAAATTGTCAAATTTCTTGTGTAATAAGTTCGACATTTTGAAACTTCGCAAATCTTTCGCTCCCCTGGTTTGATCTTCTAACCTCAGGTTCGCAAAACGTTTGCAGCATCTCTAGGTGTATGTTCAAGAGCGCAGATATGTCACTACCAAATGACAACAACTCAAATGTATTGTAAACCTTTATTCGTTTTTTTGCTTATTAAGGGGTTTTGTGAGGATACCGAGGTGTCTCGGAGACACACAGCAGAGCTTTCATGGTCATGGCACTTACTGAACCATCTTCATTATCAGCGTTTGTTTCCTTTAAAAGAGGGTCGAATATTGTCGTGCCAACCTCAGCCGGAAACGTTAAGCTGATGCTTCGCCGCAGTCTCCCTCTCTGACATGTTTTAGGCCGTCGTGCCGCATTCTTTTCTTCGAGAAGAGCATAAAATGAAGGCTCAGAGAACTTAACATTTGTTGTACCGTAAACAACTTTATTTTTGCAGTCACATAATTTCGTGGAGTTCGCTAAGTATGAATTTCGGAAATATTTACTATTTTGGAAATCGTAACTGGATGCAGTTATGATTTTATGTGAACTCAGGTTCTATGTGGTCTCCAATGCTTGTACATTAAATGATGATATTAGATGCTACAGATACCCAAGACTGAAGTTATTTAGGCCATGGTTACCTGATGCATGATGCATATGTCCATTGTCTCGGAGACATACAGCAGAGGCTTGCCTCCCAGCCCTAAAAGGAAATGTTATTTGTGGTTTGATTGGTTTGTTGAAATCGGTTGTGAGTCTTTAAAGCTCCATGGATTTTTTCCTCCTGCTTAGGAGATCGTTCTGGTCATAGAACATACTCTTCTGATGGTCCTCTTACGTCCTCTTGAATTACGTACCCCGAGGCATTTACTTTTGTTCAGACATTGACCTGCCTTATATGATCCTTCTGGCAATACATAGTAGTATTGTCTTTACGCTTTGCACTGTTGCTTTTGTACAGTGTCATGAAAGGTAAAGCACACCATGCATGACGTTGGGAGGACTTAGTTTGCATGTACACAGGTGCACCGAATGCTCTAGTAAGTCCAAATCGTTAAAAAAATATTACAAATTAGGGTTGGGATGCAGATACAACTGGAGATAATGCCTGTCGATGCAATTTTGAGGCAAATGTAAATTGTGCAGATGCAGATAGTATTGAAATTACTACCGTACTTACCCGATTCTAATACGCACATTTTTTTTTTATAAAAATATACCTAAGAGTGCTTGCGCGTCAGAATCGGATATGAAATCAAAGTTGGGGTAAGGTCACGTTGGAATTGAGTAAACACGGTATCTGCACGAGTTAAGCTAAAAACAAACACGTCTCATATATTACATCAGAAATTACGTCCAGGCAGTACTGTGTGAAGTACTAAAAAGGTTTTATGTGCCCTTTAAGTGTCTATATCTCACTCAATGTTTTTCTTATTGGTGTGCAGAGGATAATTGTTGGCTATAAGCCGGATCGGGCTGAGTCTCAGGCTTCCGACGAATGGGAAGACGACAAGGTCATCAAGGCGGCCATTTTCTACTCAATCTCTTCCACTCAGAAAGGTGAGCCCCCCAGGAACCACCCATGTTGCACAGGGTGTCAACTGAGAAGAGCAAACTCTATATTTGCACCACGAAAATAAACCATGCATCGTTGTAAGCTTGAACTTCACCCAAATGTAGTACCACCTTAGAAATACCAAGCAAGTGCACACTCAAAATTGGGAGATAATTGTGGAAAGCTGGGGAATGGGTGCTTGCTAGGTCCATGATCGAAAATGCAGGAGCACACTGTCAGGTGGTCCCTTGCTTGGTTCGACCGCAAAACTAAGAATGACTGTTGTTTGCTGTGCTAGCCTAGCACGCCAGTGCGTGAAAACAGAACTTCGGCATTCTTTTCGCCGACAAGAAATTGCCCTAACATGCTCGACGGAGTTTTAGCATCGGCGGCGCTCGACAAAAAGAGTGATGCTACCATCCCTAAGCCCAACCACTTTCACAATCTCACCGTCCGAAAACGGACCACACGCCAGAGCATGTTCGTTGACATCAGCATATCTGATGGACGAAACATGTCCGAGGGCCGGGCAATTCCTCAACCCCAATTTTGTTGGCCGTGCGCGCTGCACGATTACGTTGTGTGATTGCTTCCGCCTCTTTGCACTTGCAGCCATAACTTGCGCGCGCATTCTGCCATGTTTTGTTTGGCTTCCTGTTCACTTGACCAGGAAGCCAAATTGAGAAAAATTAAAAGGGATTGATTATGCATCGTCTAGTCATCATCACTAGAGCCGCTTCACCCACACCATGCCCGGGCCGTTCATTGGTCGCGGAGATAACGGCCGCCCGAGGTGACTGGCCACTTGATGTGTCTCGCATATTTCGAATTGGCTTAAGTAGGAGAGTGGGTGCCGAATATGTCCTTTGACGAGTTTTGAAATGTGACAGAAGTAGGGGGAGCACTTATTGGGACATGGGCGCATGCTCGGTATTTCAGAGATAAGAATCGGAAGTTCCAGAACTCGGTGTTGTCTGATTCAAAACGTAGAAGCGATTTTCTCTAATTTTTCACGAATACATAGATAGTTAGCATTGGTTATTCTAAACAGACACCAATTTTTGATTGGAAATTTTTGGAAATCGCTTTTTACTCTTGAATTAGATAATGTTGAGTTTTTGGCCTTTTGAAATTTTTACTCTACTGCTAGCACTACATTTGAGTGGAGTTGAAGCTTTGTGGGATGCATAGTTTACTTATTTGGTGTGAAGAACACGGCTTGTTTTTTGGTATTTTTTCAAAAACCAACACCTGGTAGCTTATTGATTCACCGACGTTTGGTTGTCGTGCTCGAACGAACCAGGATCCCTCCAGTTGTGACTCCGATGCAGAACCAATTGTGCCAACAGCACACGCTTGATTTTAAAATGTCACAAGACAGCAAACATATAGTAACAGAATGTGCACGAGGCAAGCGGAAGGAGAACAAACACATGCTTTAAAGAAAATGGGGAGATGTAAAATAGCAGGACCAAAGCTGGGCCGTGCAACCGACGAGAGATGCAAACTTTACATTCCACTCCCACTGGAGCGCTAGCTTTGGCAGGACTTCTTTTCAGGGACTATGCACGGAGATGTTAGTGCTGTCGAAGCACAAAATTCATACCAAGTACATCCGCGCAACATTACTGCAAAGCAATGCACAGTACATTCTGCATTACCACTGTATTTGCCATGATAGCAAGTGTTAAGTTTGAGATTTATTTTGTGTAGTTCTGTTGTTCATTTTCCTGTCTGGAAAGAGAAGCGTTCGCCAAGGGGCATTTCCTTAGAGGCCCCTCTGGTTGGCTTACCTTCGCAGAGATTGTGTTCTTTATAGCTAGTGCAGTCTGTTGTTCTCACGGTACTATGCATCCTACGAAACATTTGAACTCAACACGCCATGCAGCATCTGTGCTCGAGCGTGTAAGCTCTCTGGATGTGTGCACCTTTACACATATGCACGTCATCTGAGTGTGCAGTGATGGGTTGAAGCAAACACAGATGCACAACGAAGCTGCTTTTAGTTCATCATCACCTTTCAACCTTGAGGTGGGGGCATGTGTTATCTAGACAGGAGAGGGAGATCACTCGCGTGTCTACAAATTGAACAGCGGGAGAGAGCTTGGGAGATTCGACTTTGAAACGGGGACCAAAAAGGGTGATGGCTATGTCTTTCGGACAAAGGTTTCTTTTGATGTAACTTGTCGTCTGACACTGTAATAAATGTGGCCACACTGGTCACTAAATCTACCTCGTTGCAATGTGCTCAGTGGGACCAAAATGTATTTTTTTTGCCAACTTCCGAGGAATAACCATCATCGGTCGTCTCCATCTCAGAAAGTTGACTCTAAAAAATAAAAAAAAGCTAATGTTTTTTTTTTTTGACAAAACATACATATTTTGTTGGCAAAAGGTACATGCTTCAGCATCATTTTTGACGTGACAATGTCTCACCTGAAGGGGTGTATGTAGGGAATCATAGTGCATCAAAAACAGACCTCACTATAACCGCCTACTGCTCTGTGACTATAAACCAAAAAGCAATTGTTCTCATATCGTTATGTAGCTACTGTCCTTAACTCTATGCCTCACTCGTTTGAAACACGCCCATTCACTCCCCTCCCACGCAGGGTGGGTGCACGCTCAGTAGAGTTTGACTCGCTGTTGCTAGCAGACGTGTCGTCAGTTGATTTGTTTCTGGTATCATTTTAAAGTTGAATAGACATTTGCTCCTTAATAGGGGCTAATATGAAACTTGTGACAATACTGGGTTACTAATTCTGCATGAAAGTTGAAACTTGAGCTCTAAATTGACTGTTGGGGCCTCTGTCTTCATTCCTATTGTGTACACATCGTTGAAATGTCAAACATAGATAGACCTCACCAAGCCAAACATGATGGTGAAAGAATCGTCGAGATATTTTCATCCGATCAAGAGATACGCACCCAACAACATAGTAGTACTTCCGACGCTGACATGACGTAACCTGCTCTACCATCTTTTGACACGCCTCGCATGTATTTGGTACAGTAATCCCTTGTTATAACGAAATCACTTGCATCGATTTTTAACCGGATTATTCTAAGTATATCGGCGCCAGCCACGCTTATTACGAAGGCCGAGGTGCCGAAAGCATGCAAGCCTACACAGAGGCGCACGGAGACTCTTGCGTTCCCTACCCTTTCTC
This sequence comes from Ixodes ricinus, assembly GCA_037355805.1. Classification (NCBI taxonomy): domain Eukaryota; kingdom Metazoa; phylum Arthropoda; class Arachnida; order Ixodida; family Ixodidae; genus Ixodes; species Ixodes ricinus. The sequence continues at coordinate 109,367 of JAZHYW010021313.1, forward strand.
CGCCGAGGTAATGGGCAAACTGGGAAAACAGAGCAAACGGGTGATGGAGGACAGGGCGTGCAGAGCTGGCAGAGCGCCGCTTCGAATGCCGATGCGCCAACGTGGGCAGGGAACAGCGGGAGCAGCATCAATGTTCCAATGCTACTCACGGTACCTGCGGCCGACTCTGCCTGGCTCCTGTCAGTATCAGGTCAAGGGAGCAATAGAGCCTGGAGGAGATCGCTCCTTCGGGAGCCCCCTGACGCACACGCCTCGCAGGTGCACTTGGGGTGTACTACACACACTCATGCGCGTCATATGAGAGATTGGGAGTGTTTACCGAAAGTCGTTTAAATCTGCGAGGTTGAGAAAAGTGGCCAGCCCGAGTCTGAAATCGTTAAAACATTCAACATTCCAGCATCGGCTGTTCGACACTGTCCACCATTTTGCAGAACAAGCAAGGCATATTGAACGTGTTCGAGAAGTTTCCCTTGCAGGAGAAAGCGTGCCCGCGACCCAAAGATGAAAGATCGCCAACTGCTTCCCGCACATCGGATTTTCTCTCGCGAGCATGCTTGCCAAGCTGGCACACGATTTTCATAGCTGCAACAATCTCTACAGGAGTGTGTGAAAACATGTTTGCAAAGCCACCGAGGATAACTTTGATTTGTTTGCGCTTGTCGATGCGGTTGTTCCTGTTGTTGCTCCTGCCACGGATGTTGCGATTGTAGACCTTGCATGCGGCCAGGGTAGACACGAAGCGACTTCGGAGAGGCACCTTAGGAAACGCCGACGACTGTGAAGACGCAAAACGTCCTACGGCTGCTTCAAAACAAAGTGGAGTGCAGCAGCGGTGACTGTGTTCTTGCGATGCCGGGAGTAATTCTAGGACTTAATTATGTTTTTACTTGGTAAAGCTGCCACGAGATGTTCATAACCAAGGCTTGTTTGATTAAATATACGGTCGGAGCGTTCCGCAGTGTTCCCATCCACCTTCAAGGCTGCTGGCACTGTTTTTCTTGGCTCTATCGCTTTTATAGAATTACAGCTTATACCGAATTTTCTTTTGCCGTCCCATTGACTTCGTTATAATGAGGGATTACTGTACTTGTGTTTCATTCTATTAATTTTGTGATTTACAAACAAATCTGTTACATTCAATATATGTGTTTTATTTCCCTGGACTCTGCACATAGACGTGGTCACGCCGAAAACTTGCGGCCGTGTCGTACACACAGCCTACCCGTATTTTTTCTCTGACAGCCAAACTTTGTAGGAACTACGAGGGGCGTCCCAAAAGTTCTCGGCCTGGCACAGAAGGAATGTGAGCAGAGACACGCAACTTTATTATAGCAGATGGGCACTTCTTAAGATTCGCGACACCAAAAATGGCGCATGCGCACAATTCGGTTTTCCTGTGGCAGCCACCAACAGGTAGCAATCTGCTCACGCGAGCTTAATTGAAGAAGGGAAGACATGTTCGGTGATTTAATATTTGTCTCAGAAAGGCCTAAATCCGGCAGGCATCCACAAAGGCATGGTGGAGACTTAGGCACTGGATGCTCCATCCTACAGCACGGTGAAGAAGTGGGCCGCAAAATTCAGTCGAGGATGGGAGAGCCTCGAAGATAACCCCTGTCTCGGCGGACCTGCGGGAGTGATTGCGCAAGAAAACATCGACCGTGTGCAGGATCACGTAATGGCATCGCCGAGTAAAAATTCAAACCATTGCACAGGTCACTGAGCATCTCCAAAACCACAGTTCTGTGTGTCTTGACCCAACATCTTGACATGCACAAGGTCTTCGCCAGATGAGTTCCAAGGTTGCTCTCGTGTGACCAAAACGCACCTGCTACACCTTATCCAGGGACAATCTCGAGCTGCTCAGGTCAGATCCCACAGGCTTCCGTGCCCGATTTGTGACTGTGAGCGAAACCTGGGTCCACCACTTTCAACCCGACAGCAAAACTCAGTCTAAACAATGGAAAGACCCCTCCTCTCCACTGCTGAAAAAGCTTGGTCTGTTCTATAAGTGGGCAAGGTGATGGTCACTGTTTTCTGGGACTCCGAAGGCGTACTGCTCAGCGATTACCTTCAGAAAGGGCAAAGCATTCCCGGAAATTACTATACAACCCTGATTCATTGCCTGCGGGATGTGATCAAAGCCAAATGTTGTTGTATTCTCTGGAAGAAGTTTCTGTTCCATCAGGACAATGTGTCCCCACACCGCACTGCTGTGGCGATGGCTGCCATCCACTCCTGCTGCTTTTTTTGGTCAACCATCCACCGTACTCGCCAGATCTCGTTTCGTCAGACCTCCATCTTCTTCACTCAGCTAAAAAGAGACTTTCTGATGTTTGCTTTTTACAGCGGAGCTGTTAAGCGCTAGGTTCCCCAGGATCGTGTCCGTCCGCACAGAGATATCGACACAACACTCTGGTTGCCGCCGTTGCTCATAGATGGCGGTAGCTGTCCAGAGTGTTGTGTTTGCCGGTTGTCTGCTTGCCGCCGTCGTTTATGGATCGCGGCAACCTTTCCAGCCTTTCCACTCTGGCTTGCCGACTTGCGGACGGCCATTATACTTCATTCCCACCATAGTACAGCTTCGCTGGTCTTCCTTCTTCACCAGAGTGGAAAAGCTGAAAGATTTTCAGTAATGATGACATCCTTGATGCTATGACCTGCGTCCTTGATGCTATGACCTGCTTTTCAGAAAACCAAAGCTTTTTTTTTTTTTCAAAGGGATTTAGGCATTGGGTCATCGTTGGGTGAAGAGTGTGGATCTCAAAGATGACTATGTCAAAAAGTAACATAAGTTCATTGACCTCTGTCACCTCCTTCTGGGTCAGGCTTAGAACTTTTGGGATGCCCCTAGTATTTTGTGCAGCATATGTAATCTGTGAAAAACTTTTCCCAGATTTTTCTTGAAGTGACATTGAGTATAAGGCCATTGTTGTTTGCAGCTGTATGTAATTCTTTGTGGTACTACGTCCCTGTGTGCAGGCCTGCAGGGCATAGAGCTGGGCAAGTACCTGATCAAGGGGTCGTGAAGGAAGTCAAGGCAGAGTTTCCCCACATCCAGGATTTCTCTTCCCTCTCGCCCATCCCTGGCTTCAAGAACTGGCTTGTTTCGGAAGTCCACAAGGTCATCAAAGGTTGGGGCTTTCTCCTGTGTCGAGGCAGAATACAAGGCTCACACTGCTGTGCAAGCCACATATGATGGGTCCGTGTTTAAATCAAAAGTATTCGGTTGAACCTCGTTAATTCAAAGTCGATCGGACGACGAAAATCATTGGAATTAGTGCCATGAGACCACTGTAAGAGCGCCACACCAAAAATGAAGAGATAAATGGCGAAAAACATTGGGTGGGCTATCTTTAGAGATAAAACAGCAAAACTTCATGAAAAAATTAATGATTAACGCAAGGGGCATCCGCCACAAATCACTTGACACGGGAACTGATATCGCAGATCACAGACACTGCGAATTTACGTTTCACAACGTGATAAACAAGCGGGAATTTGCTACAAACTACTGTGTCATGGGAGAGGATACCACAGACTGCGGATGCAGCAGATTCATGTTTCATGGTACAATAAACAGGCGGAAACTGGCTACAAGCTTGCATGGCACGGGAACCTCTATTGCGCACGCAGATCGTGGACAAAAGACGCAGGAATTTGCTACGAACTTGCATGCCACGGGAACCGATATTGTGCATGCAGATCGCGGACAAAAATGTGGGAACCCGCTGCAAACTTGCTTTTCACACGTACAGTCACCGCAGATCATGCAATTGGGCGCGATGTAGGCGATGTTTCAAAATTTTTATGTTATGGACATTTAGCCACAAAAATGGGATGAGCAATCTCTCTGGGGAAGGTGTCCTTACGGGATTTTACGGTAAGTAGATTTTTGAATTACTAAGTCACATCTTAGGAACAGGTCAACCAGTCAAGCTGCTTGGATAGCCCTTTTTCCTCGGCTCCCATCATGCTTACATGGCGAATAAAGCTATGTATTAAGTGCAGCGCAATCTTTCAAAATCATCACCATTGCACTCCGCGAAGCTGCAGACGACATTGAGCGATCGAATAATTTCTCATAAAGTGGGAGCCCGAGGTGGGCCATCGTCGTTACCACATTCTGCAATCGCACTTTCAGTTACTGTCGAGGCCGGTCGTAACAAAGTCAAGGGGAATTGGAAGTCACTTCACCATATCCACTTTTTCATTGTATCTGGACTCCATAAAGAGTATCCCGCACACAAAAAAGATAAGACGGGGCCGTCACTTGCACATGTTTATCGTGCCTGCAGAAAGCGGTTGAGGCTTCCGTGCAAGCGCTCTCTGCTAAACCGGGAGCCGCTTCTCGCCAACTGCAAGAAGCTCCGATGGAAAAAAGATCCTGCGAGCTGCGTACGGATCTGTGTCGACAGCTGCAATGGCCGCTGCAGAGGACGCCATTCTTTACGTTTATGCGCACTTTGTCAAGAATGGCAGACACGATAGCGACAGTGTTTCTATTTCAGTGCCCGTGTAGCAAGTTTGATTATTTTCTTATGTTCAAGTCATCTGAGAAGCTCGTTCCGACAGACACTCTATCACCGTCATTGGTGCGTGGTTTGCTACTAAAGGTGTGCATTTTCCCTAGTGAACTTGTGCACAGGATCATCCTCTTTACGAGAAAAACTGCAGTTCCGAACACCGCTGCGGCACAGCAAGGAAAAAAACAATCGAAAACGTGAAGAAACACAAAACTCCCAAAAAGAATTCTTTTGTTTAGTTCCTGGATGGGACATGTTATGTTACAAAATGAACTTTCCTCGAAATAATAATTTTTTTGGATGCAATATTTTTGTCATGAGAAACGTTTTGAGTTTGGAGTGATTCTGATATTTGGCACATAGACCCGATATAAAAGTGTGTTTTGGAAGCATACCTAAAAACACTGAACTCCCCCAAAAAAACTTTTTTTTACATGCCCAGATTATTAGCATATGTCTGAAAGTGTACTTAGCACTAGAGAACAAAATTTTATTGCAGTATTTATGTAGTAAGACTCATTTAGAGTGTGAAGCGATTCTGAATCATACTCCTATTTCGGTAAAGCGTTCCAAAATAAAGCACCAAATAGAAGCACATCACGATACTCAAAATGAGCCGTGACCAAAACATATTACTAAAATCTTTTTCTTCTTCAACTCTTTCTGTACCACAGTCGAAAGTAGTGATATTAAGGGGTCGACAAAACGTTTTTTATTTTAAGAACTACTCGGCATTTGGCTAATTATGATGCATCAAAAAGCAGCCAATAAGCTGTTTTTTAGAAGAAAAAATGGCTTGCACTAATGTCTGAAAACGTTGTCAAATTTATATGCCGAACTTGGAATTTGTGCAAAAATGAGACCAAAAAGTCAAAACATTTGCAGCTATAATAAATCATACTATGATTTCTAGAAATCCTAAATATATCGGGTGTTTGCGCCACTCTCGGCCACAATGACGGGGAGAGAGATACTTCCGGTCTTCTATGTTTACCTTGTGTTTGGGTGGATGCACGATGACTCTTGATTCACTAGCAAGCATCTGTGCGAGAACCAGGCTCTAGAAATGCCCCAGTGTCGTGCTTTTAAGTTGTTGATGTGTGCCGGCACGAACCAGATGTCACAAGTGAAGCTCTTTCGGTTGTCTCAAGAGGAGGGAAACCACTGACGTCGCTGAGCTTCGGTGATTGCAGCTAAGCAGATTGTGCAGTGTAACAAACACGAGGATGTGGCGTCAGCGGCACCTCGATCTACCATCTCCGTACAACTATAGGTGCTAACCGGGCCATTACGGCACGTGTAATTTGCGGGGTTCTTAGCTACTAACAAAGGTACCGATAGAGGAACCAAAGGGTTATCTCAGCAGCAGCGGTGATGTCAAAGCAGACGTCAAACCTAGTAATGCGATTTCCACATCTCCGCGGCAGTATAGATGACATTTATGGCTACATTACCGTGGGTCAGTTAGATAAATTATCTCCATCGGTGCCAATGATTGCTACCTTGTCTCACTCTCTTAAATATAGCAGAAGAGAAGACGGAGATACCAGAGTAAGGACAGAGTCCAAGAGCATATATTAAAACTCTCCTAATGAACTACTAGTATGTCCCCATACAAAATGCCCCCACACTGGCACGGTAAGAAAAAGTCCTTACCTGGCATGCACACGGTTTCGGAGAGCCAAGATCGGGAAGCATCGGCGTAGTCGCCGGGTCACGGGTGGTAGTAACCAAAGGGCTCTGCAGCGGTCTTTGATTGGGAGACGCCAAGCCTATTCCCACACCATGCAGCTTTCTCTCGAGAACATCGCTACGGACAAGTCCGAATGTCAGTCGCACAACTGATCGCTTTTCTAAAAAGGAGGAGCGCAAACCACAATTCAACTTAGTCCAACGGTGTTTATTAGAATGCCAAAGACACACTGTCCCAAAACCCCTGCACCGACAAGGTCAGTTGAAAGGCTCACCCTGTCCACACAGTCCCGAGCGCGCAGTCCAGAACGAGCAAAGGAAGACCTTGCGACATGTCCAATCTCTGTTGCATACACGGGATGAGTCCCCCCATTCCCGAAGTCGGAAACACGTGTCTACTTCCTCCCCCCCCAAGCGTAGTCATCACCCGGAGGCCGAGCGTTCCTACCCGTGGCCGTTATCCCAGCCATCGGTGAAGGGAGATCACAGGAATCCCCACAGAATGCAAGCTGACACGGTGCTCCGGGAAAGAAACCTTGAATACCTAGGCAAGCAGTCAGCACATTAGAAAATTGGGCATTACAAAGACTTGCGTCGCGCTGAATGCAAAAACTTTCGTAAGACTGTCTGCTAAATCTAAGACCCAGCTCAGTAACCCCTGCGGGGAAGCTCAGCACATATCTTCAGCGCCTGGGGGAGGTAGGTGCCGATCGCTAATGCCTAGCAGTTCACAAAGTAGTTGAATGCTTTTAAGGACTTGTAGGTTTTAAGTCGGTCTCTGTATATGGACCAGGTGGCTCGAATAAGTAGTCATGAAGATGCGCTGACGATACCTTCGGCAGATTTGTCATTTCTTTTAGGGACAAGTGCTCTTTCTTTTACCTAAGGGATCAGGAAGGCACGTCGATCCCATATAAGTAATTTTCAAGAGGCACTGCAGTTACCTAGTCCTTGGCAGTGCAACTTTTCAAGTAAACTTCATGTGGAGGTGCATATCCTCCAGAAAAATGTTTGTTTTTGCACACAACCTTGGTGTGTCATTGCACTGCTCCTTCTCTGCTGGCGTTTTTAGGGTTTGCGGCACACATAAAATGCATGCCTCAGCTCAGGACAATCTAGAAAGCTAGAATGTCGCTCTCCAACGAACACCTGTAGATATTCTGTGCCTCGGAGGTACAACGTCGCTGTAGGAGCTCATATCAAATGAAATAACGTCATCCACATCCCTCACTGCCACTGTCATCCAAAAAACAAGCAGCAAAAGCAGTTAAATTGTGCGATTGAGGCTACTTTTGTAGCTGTCCCCAATGTCAGGGGGACGGCATGTGTGACATGTACCACCGTCACGCAGATTTATTTCCAATAGCTCACCAGCTCAGGAGAAAGTGCAAAACGAGATTGAAACCGAAGCTGTAGTTCTTCGGCTATCCATGAGATGGCGCAACATATTCCTGCGTGCCGAATTCGAATTTCGGCAATGCGTGAAAGCCGTAGAACACAGGTGATTGATGACCAATGGGCGTGGTGCAAAAGGAGTTAAGGCTGAACTGCATGTAAGCGATTTAGCGAGCAATGATACGAGCGACGGCGACAAGTGACGAGAGTCAGCCACGTGCAATGGAGGTTTCTCACTATCAGTCATCGCGTCGCTTGGTTTTTGGATTTCTAAAAACGACGCTCATTGCCTTGGTTGCTTACTCCCATCGCTTTCATGCGGTTTGCCTCGTCACGCAACTGACCGAGCGACAGTAACAGCAGCTTGCCGTCGCTTGTCTCGTCTCTCACCAAATCGCTTGCATGCAATGTATACTTTAATATGGCCCTAAACAAATTTTTAAAGGGAAAACATACAGTGTTGGGTAGTAGTGACTACATGGACATTTTTCCTCACTTTTATACATAATGTAGGTCCAAAGTTATAGCAGATTGGAAACTATACCAGTCCATTCAAAGTTTTCTGTTTTATTTACTTCACCTCGAAATGTCGGGCATATCATTTACTCGTTGCGCTACAACTCATTCATTTATTGTCTGTTGTACAGTTGTGAATATATATAATCAAAATGAAGAAACCTACTCTATTTAGCAGCTGAATGCTGCTCGACAGTCACCAGTAAAGCGTGTTTTTGCAAATGACTGTTGTGAGGCCATAGGAAAATCACACATGTTCTATTCTTTGTAGTCTGGGATCCTGCAATATTGCTTTACATTTTGTGTTTTACTGTAGGTTTGAACTGTGCACTAATGCAAGCATAAGCTTATGCAATTTATGAATAAATAACTCATCAAGTGTAGTCGTTTTGCGGGGGGAAACAGGACAATTAGAAAGGACAGTGACAGGATGGGGACAGTCGCTGAACGGACACCACCATCACCAGGCCTTGGCCTGGTGGTAGTAGCATCCATTCAGCGATTACCCACTCTATTAGGGGACCGTCCCTTATATAGGCACAGGCCCCCTGGTGGCAACCCCTCGCTCTCACGGTTGATGCGAGGTGGAAGCGAGAGAGGCCGTCGGGCAGGGTTCTCGCCTGTTGGGAGCCATTTCGACCAGCTGCCTTTATTTTTTAGGAGGAGGTTACAAGCGAGTGAATCTTAGGCTGTAAAAGGTGCGGCCGTGGCTGTGCGTTACAGTGTGTTCTACTGCACTGTTGTCGCAGTAGACAAGTGTCCTGGGGGAGCCAGGAGGAGGGTGATGAGAAGAGCCCACAACTCCCACTGGTAAATGTGTCGGGGCGACAAGGTGATGATGGCGATATTGCCTGTTGGAAGTCGAAAGCCTGTGTTGTCTGCTTGTCTTCTATGTCCCTCTTTCGTTATCGTAAATCCTGTAGGTAGTCGCTGGGAAGCTCGCATTCATCCCATCGTACCGTATTTACTCGCAGAATGAACACTTTTTTTTTCCGAAAAATGATGCAAAGTTGGGAGGGGGGGGCTGGGCTCGCTCATTACGCGGGTAAAATTTTTCCGTCCGTATTTACTCGCATAATGAACGGACCTTTCATCCCGAAAATCGACGGAACTTCTTATCTGTTTGCGTGCGGCACGCGACTCCAAAACAAATTGCATGCGCAAAAAAAAAAGCTCCTCTTTTTTTTTTTGCGCTATGCTTAGGCGAAGGCTTCTCTCTTTTTTTCTTATCTCCTTGCGCGCGCGCGCAACCCAAAATCCAAGCTGCGCTAGGCAAAAAAAAAAAAAAAAAGAAGCTTTTTTTTTCTTTTTTTTTGCTTCCGTTGGATTTTTTTTTAACGCCTTTTGCAAGTCTGTTTTGTTTGCCCACGCTGCCCATGCATTTGCGACCTCGCTGCACCAGGATAGAAAAGTGTGTTCATTTTGAGGGCTTCTCGCTTCTCTTTCTAAAGTGCGAAGAGGAGGCGTGGGCAGGATGCCTTCATTGCCTTGTTATGTGCGCTTGCTTTGGCGAGGGCTTCTCCGCTTTCTTTCTTATCCCCTTGCGCGCGGCGCGCGACCCCGGAGCCAGACTGCGTTGTGCGAAAAAAGAAAAAGCTCCTCTTGTTTTGTTTTTTCTTTTCTCTTGGTTCCGTAATTTTTTTTTTTTTTTTAAGCCGCCTTTTACAGGCTGTTTTGTTTGCTCACGCCCATGCATTCGCGACCTCCCTGCACCAGGATAGAAAAGTGTGTTCATTTCGCTCGCTTCTGTTTCCAAAGTGGGACGAGGAGGCGAGGGCTTCTCCGCTTCACTTTCTTATCTCATTGAGCGTGGCGCGAGACACAAAATCCAGACTGAACTGTGCAAAAAAAATCTTTTTTTTATGTTTTTTTTTTTGCTTTTGTTGGATCTTTTTTTTACCGCCTTTTGTAAGCTGTTTTGTTTGCCCACACTGCTCATGCATTCGCGACCTCGCTGCACCAGGATAGAAAAGTGCTTTCATTTCGAGGGCTTCTCGCTTCTCTCTTCTCAAAGTGCGAGGAGGAGGCGAGGGCAGGATGCCTTCATTATGTGCGCTTTGCTTTGGCGAGGGCTTCTCCGCTTTTCTTCTTATCTCCTTGCGCGCGACGCGCGACCCCGGAACCAGACTGCGCTGTGTAAAAAAGAAAAAGATCCTCTTTGTTTTTTTTTCTCTTGGTTCCGTAATTTTTTTTTTGCCGCCTTTACAGGTTAGCTTGTTTGCCTCACGCCCATGCATTCACGACCCCCCTGCACCAGGATAGAAAAGTGTGTTCATTTCGAGGGCTTCTCGCTTCTCTCTCCAAAGTGCGAGGAGGAGGCGAGGGCTTCTCCACTTCACTTTCTTATCTCATTGAGCACGGCGCGAGACCCAAAATCCAGACTGCACTGTGCAAAAAAAAAAAAATTTTATGTCTTTTTTTTTGTTTCCGTTAGATGTTTTTTTTATTTTTTTAACGCCTTTTGCAAGGTGGTTTTGTTCCCCCACGCTGCCCATGCATTCGCGACCTCGCAGCATCAGGATAAAAAAGTGTGTTCATTTCACGCGTGGGGGGAGGGGGGTCAAAATTTTGACCTCCGAGTTGGGGGTACATTTAATACGCGAGTGAAAAAAACAAAGTCGAAATTTTGGAGCCGACTTGGGGGGTGCGGTTCATTACGCGAGCGCGTTCATTGTGCGAGTAAATGCGGTATACTATCAACCCACCCTACGGCCAAGCGAGGTGGATTCGTAAAAGATGTAATAGAGAAGTTTCAACTCCCCCTCTTCCCTATTTTATGCAGTCTTCATGGTCCATAGCTTTTACTGTTACAGAAACATAACCTATCCTTTCTCTAAAGCACAAATAGTATGGCCCTAACTAGAAATCAATACAGTGGCTTTTGTCATGACTCGAAAGTAAAATGACCTGTTGTCTTGAATGAGCCTTGACGACATAAGCACTACGACTCCTTTTGACTGTGGTCTGAGATTTGAAAGATAACTGTGGTGGCATTTTTCCATGACCATTCGCCCTGTGCACTGATCAAAAATGTTTTTTTGGGGGGTAAGGGACACATCAAAATTCTGAGTATATCGAATAAATCCGAATTGACCAAAATTTTACCAATGAGTGTTTCTCCGAGTTTTTGGATATATCCGAGAACACGGAATCCTAGTGATAGGGCACTGCATGCCTCGTGGGATCTGGCACCATGAGCACAGACGTAACGGGAAACACTTTCATAGATCACCGTGCAAAGTAGAGACCATACAAAACTTTCGCAATACCAAAAGTGTCGGTGTGTGTGCCTGATTGAACGATGTCTCTCGATCACGCAGGCCAGCCGGAAAGCAGGAAGCTCCTAAATCAGCGTGAGCTCGAGGAGATTGTGGCACCATACCGGGAAGACAGGGAACCCCTTGAGGCTCTCCTGAGGCTGCTCAGGAACAATGGCTGGTACCAGGTACCAGAGCTGGTGCAGCGGTTGGAGGCACCCCTCATGCGCCTGTGTGCCTTCTACCTCTACCATGAGAAGAGGCGTGGCTATGCACTCAACGGCGTTGGTGAGTCCGGCTTTCTTGACTCTCCCAGATGTCACATCTATTGAGCTTATTTGGTAGTAGTAGATTCGGAGTTTCGTGTCTGTCCGTCTTTTTTTTGTCCCCTCGCTCCAGGGTTACTATGTCTTGGTAGTAAAACAGCATGCTTCTGCTGCAAGATGGTCTGCTGTCCTGAAGGTTTACAACATTATGTACAAAAGCATGGTGCGGTATCTTGCAAGACGCAATAACAGTTGCTGGCAAATTCTCCTCCCTGGGCCTCTGGTAGGAAACCAGCACGCTTTTACTGCAAGATTTGCTGCTGTCCCAGAGCTTTATAACATTATGTACAAAAGCACTGTGTAGTATCTTGCAAGAAGTGCAGTAACAGTTGTTGGTGAGCTGTGTACCAAACCGTGGTGGATCTTTCAAAATATGCAATACCAGTTGTTGGCAAGTTCTCCCTTGGCCTACTGGGAAACATACTTGATAAGAGGATTTGGTTGGAAACCAACATGATTTTCCTACAAGATATGCTGCTGTCCCAAAAGTTTACATCGTTATGTACAGCAAGCATGCTGCAGTATCTTGCTGCAAAAGATGCAGTAACAGTTGTTGGTGGGTTGTGTTCAAAAGCATGGTGTATCTTGCAAAAGAGGCAACACCATTTGTTGGCGAGTTTTCCTCTCTTGGCCTATTGGAAAACATACTTATTAAGAAGAATTGCTAGGAAATCAGCGTGCTTTTGCTGCAAGATGTACTGCTGTCCCAAAGGCCTACAACATCATGCACAAAAGCATGATGTGCCTTGCAAAGATTTGCAAGAACAGTTGTTGGTGAGCTCTCTGATCACACTTATTGAGCTGATTCGTTTGGAAAGCAGCATGCTTTTGCTGCAAGGTGTGCTGCTGTCTAGGGTATTTTCATGATTGCACACAAGAGCATGGTGTATTGTAGAAGAGGTGTAATATCAGTTTGTTTATGCTTGTGGCAGCAAATTTCCACCTGAAGAATGGTGCCGTAATTTGGAGACTTCAACTGGCTTGGAGACATCTCTCCAAGGGGACTTTCAGCATCATGTTCCATCATGGTCAACTACAGGTAAGGCCGTTATGAATCCTGTGCTGGATACAAATTACAAGCTGTTCTTAGACACAACTCTAATCCTACCACCACAAATTATAAAAAAAATTATGATAGTTTTTCTCAGGAAATATTTCACCAAGCAATAAGTGCAATTTGCATGCTGATATGCATCTTTGCTCAGATGCTGCGGTCTGCTAGATATTACCGGTGAAGCACTAATCTAAAGTACCGTATTTTCTGGTGTATAACACACACTTTTTTTTCCAAAATCTTTCGGCGGTGCGTCATATATATATATATATGATGCACCGCTGAAAATTTTGAAAAACTCTGAAAGAACTCCTGTTGATACTGGTAGGTAGTATTTTTTTAACTATTATGACAGCTCAATGTGAATGATGTGTCGAAAATGCAAGTCAACCTCCCAAAACTAGAGTTCCATAATAAAAGAACAAAAAAGAAAGTCAAGAAAACGAAAAGAAAACATGTCGCTTTGCGAATATTCAAGTCACGGAGGCTGCGCGAGTCTCGGAAGCCGCAAGATATTTGTGCAACCACACATTATGAAGTTTCTTCGCGGCAAGTGCTTGAATATAGGTCGGTCTTATACACAGGTGCATCTTATATACTAATTTTTACTTAAAAACTTGCGAAAAGGGAGGGTGCATCTTATACAACGATGCGTCTTATACACCGAAAAATACGGTATGCGACAATGTGGGAAGCCTGCCACATGAAGAAATTTAAAATTATGGCATTCTTTACATAAAGAGAGATTGATTATTTTCTCATAAATTGTTTTTCCTAAAAGACGGCATTTGCCTTCAACATTTATTTCCTTTGCAGCTGCTCTGTGTTTATTTTGCACTGATATGCTGCATGTCTACTCCACTTGTTTTTGAAGAAAAAAGGCACTGAATGATAGCTCATCCCTAAAAATTGTGTTGTCCGATTTCAGCTGATTTGCGTGACAGGATAGGCACTCAGTGTTTTGCCCATGACAACTCCTCTTTGGCACTTCGAAGAGGAGTGGATAAACACCTGTCTCCTATAACTTAAAAATCTTTGTTTTTCATTTAACATGAGGATTGTGATGTGGTGTAAGGAAACTGTTGTAGGCATAAGTGGGTGAGGAACGAGGGATGGCATTTTTCTGAGCTTTAAAGGGTCATGCATTCAATGCTAGGCCACCCCTCCTTTTTCACTCAGTTTGGCTTTCGGGTAGTTCGGCTGTGTTTCTTAATCTTGTAGTAGCTTTTGTTGTACCATTTTGCCTGCACATGTTGCATGCTTGTTGTTGGTAAATAAGCAAGTACCGAAATGGATTGTCCTAGGTACTACCTGGATGAAATGGAGACGAACAGACAGAAATATCTCGAGCATTTCACTGTCCCTGCCTCGGACATCTTCCTTGAGCACCTGAAGCCTTTACAGTCCTCGCTATGAAGGAAGGCTGTGGAGTTGCTTTAAAAATGTTGGACTGCACTTCGTAATCTCCCGCTCTATGGACAATCAGCAAGAGGCATGACATGCCAGCTGAAGAACAAATAGAGCCTAAAGGAGAGCACATCTTGTTGTGCTTGTTGATGAACTATAATATATTGAAACCTCTCTGTTGGCTCGAAAAACTAAAGGTTTGTTTTTCTATACCATGGATGAACCATTACAGAATTGTACATAAAATGTTTTCTTTTTCTGTGTCCAGCCTTCCTTCTTTACCAAAACAACAGTTTGGCCTACTTCTGAAATATGTGTGTGAAGTTTTTGTTTTTCAAACACTAAGGAGCATTATAAAGAATATAAATTTTTAAATGTTGATTCTTCTGACATACTTCAGTATAGACCAGAGGGGGCCATGAGCTGCGGCTCTTCGCGTGTTAAAGTGCGGCTCGTGGCTCCCTCCCCTAATTCCCCCTCCACACACACTCCCTCGCCTCCCTCCCGGTCACACGAGCACTTCCCCAAAAGAAAAATGGAACGCATTTTAAATCGAAAGACAGGTTGCAGTTTGGTAGTCTTGTGCTACTGCTACCTTATCTACAGTTGGACTGCTTTTGACTCGGGTAGATTAAAAGTCTGGACCATAGTTTCCCCCCCCCCCACCACCCCCTCCCGCGGCTCTTCAAAATTTTGTGGTTTTGTTTGCGGCTCTTAGGCCGGTCAGCCTAACCACCCCTGGTATAGACCCTTTCACAAATGTTGAGCTATCCAGCAGAAGTTTTTCAAAACTATGCGAGGGCTCTTAGGCCGGCCACCATCAGCCGCCATTAATATGTTGACAGTTTTTCAAAGACGTGTTCCTGCTGTGGCTTTGACGCTACGCAGGGGGTGACCTTTATTTGCTGCATGTGGCTGTGGGAGCAGTGAGCTGTGAAGGGTAGTAAAGGAGACAATGTGTTAGCTTTTATTTTGCTAATCAGTCTGAAACTGCTTAATGGTAAGGTATCTTAATATATATATATATATATATATATATATATACTGTAGGCAGTTTTTTTAGTGGTACTCTTTTCTTCAGTTAGGCCAGGCAGTAGATTCTCATTTAAATGGACTTTGACATCAGAGTGCTGCATAAAGAAAAACATCTATAGTTTCTTTTATTCGGCTCAGACAATATGCCTGCAAGCACTTATACAGAGTGTGTTTTGGTTTTGCGTGTGTGTGTGTGTGTGTGCGTGTGTATGTGTGTGTGTGTGGGGGAAGGGGGGCTTTGCAGATTTGTTTTTAAAAATCTGTGAAAGCTTTATTAATGTGGTTTGTGCAGGTGAGCTACATCGCCAGGGAGACAAATATAGAGGGTTAATTGTCACGATAAGTTGAATAATTAACTAAATCTGTTTAATTACCTCAGTGACAAATAAACATGTTTTTAATTAGAAATTTGCTGAGCTTCGTCGGAATCCACTCAAATCTGAATTTTAGGAAGTCTTTGAGCTTGTGTGAAGCGTAGTAGTGCTCTAAAGTTAACCCTTGTGCAACAGGCGCAAGGCTGGCGGTGAAAAAACGCCAATGATAAGAGATGGAAAAACTGTGTGGGCATGTTATCACATCAGTAGCCTTGCTCCTGCTGCACAAGTGGTAACTATAGCGCTTCACCGTGCTTCCACGTGGTCTAGGTGTTTTCTGAAAACTGATTGGTTTTCGATTACACTGAGTATTTTTCTAATTCAAAATGTATGTTTATTTTCACTCATTAAAAAGTTAATTAACATATTTAGCTATTTAGCCAGAGTTATCGTTACCATTAGTCCCCTATATTATGTCCCCCTGGCCGTATAACTTGCCTGAACAGCCGCATTGGTGTAGCTTTCACGGCTTCTTTTGTTATCTGTAAAAGCTTAAAAACTTACCATGTATATCTAGCAGAATGGCGTCATTAAAATTTCAATAGTGAGGCTGCTGCAGGTTTTCTTTTTTGTTGCCTGGGAATGTGCGAGATGTTCTGATGGTGGCATTCTAGTTGACGAAGTTTCAACTATTTGCTGTTACGCTTTTTATGTGATCTTACCCTGTAAATGTTACATAACTAGATAGTTATATGCTCCTTTTTTATACTATGTTTACTTCAGGAGTTGACATGAATTTTCAGCTGGTGTGATAAATGAAATTGTGTTATGTGCTTATTGGGACAGCGGGTAGTTCCCAGTCGGTGTCTGGTGTCTTTGCTGTAGATGAGAAATTTAGCCAGTGCAGTGTCACCGCTAGGCTGGGGTCTTGAACTTGTACTCGTATGACGCAGTAGTGAGATTTTACCGCTTGCCGGTACGATGCCCATCAAAATCGAAAAGGGCAGGGATGGGGGTTGGAATCCCGGAGAAAAGCTCACGGGAGAAAAAGCTCACCGCAAAACTGGCGGATGCGGAGAAGAGTTCACCAGCTTTTGAGCAAATGCAAACAAAAACTCGCCGATTTGTTTTTCTGTTTGTTGCGAGGTTGTTGGATCATGCGTAGCATACATCAATTTATTCCCATTAAAATTTGTCAGTTTGTAAGGAAAAAAATCTTTTTTGTACTATTTGTGAAGCTTATTGGGTACATTGCTCCCAAATGAATAATTGCGGGGGAGAGTTTTCCGTGGTTTACTCTGTAGGCAACGAAAGCCTAACTGAAATTTTTATGAACTTGGAAAACAGAAAAAAAGATCGAAAACTTAATAATGTCTGCCTAAAACCTAAAAAGCAAAACTGTAAATGCCAAAAGTCGGAAAGTGCACGGGCAACAACGCAGTGCCTGAAATTCTCTTCGAAGCTTTTGTTAACCTTTAAAAACAGCAACAGCCTGTAAGATATCGAGATTTCTTTCTTCCACGGACATGCATGTTTTCTAGCCGTTCGTGCTGGTTTTTTCACACGTTGCCTTTGTGTGATAGTACCTTTCTACGGCGAACCACCCATGACCTTCGAGCTGCACACTCACCGTTGTTACTCGTGACCTATATAAGAACTATACTTCGTTTCACCTTATCTTGTACCGCAGCGAAGGCTAGAAGCGCGAGCTCAAAGCGTTGGCAGCTGCCCTTGGTGCACGAGTGCATGTGCCGCCGAGATGTGCTTTAGAGCAAAGAGCTCGCGCTTGTAGCCTTTCCTGCGGTACAACACTAGCTGAAACAGAGTATAGTCCTCTGTACTCAGATCAACTGCGAAGACGAACAAACCTGTTCTCAATACAAAAATTTTATTAGCAAAAAAAAAAAAGCGTAGCCGAATTTGATTACATAAACGAACACCTACTCATTTATCAGGCACTACACAATCTTCGGAGCTGAAACGGTTCACACAACGCTTTTCATAGCTTGCAAAAATCAAACCTTTATCTGACAGCTACCGACGGCGCTGTCAATAAATTGTCCTTTTTACGGGTGCCTCGTGCTTTTATTTTATACTTGCGGCGTGATTAATAGACAAAATGGGTGATTACTAATTCCTGAGGAATTAGTCAATTTGCCCAATAAACTTAAAAGATATTGCAAAAAAGGGCAAACTTTTTTGTCTAATGAAGTAATGAATTCTAATTGTGTTAAATTGCCACGTGTGACGCACAATCCGCTAAGCTAAGAAAAAAAACTAAAATTTCGGTGAGCTTTTCTTCGAATCCGGTTGAGGGCCGGTGAGCTTTTCTCCGCATCTGCCGGTTTTGCGGTGAACCCAGGGTCCCTGCATGTTTTCTGCAGTGAGTGATTGCGTGATAAATGGAGAATGATGTTGAATGTTCAGAACTTGTTTTTCCCTTCAGCGTGTGCTTTTATTCTTGTGAATTTTCACCCACCTCAAAGTAAAATGCTTGTGCATAAATAAAATTGTCAATTTTTCAAAAAATAATGATGATACTCTGGTGAATCGATGGCACTGGGAAAGGAATCACTGTGTGTTCTCTTGGTCCCTCTTGCTCCAAATAATTATACTGATTGCTCTTTTTCTAAAGGAGTACTTATTTACAGATATTTTTGTCATGTTGATGAAATTGGTACAAATGCTGATTATCGTTTGCTGCAGTGCCTACTCGCATCATGTTCAAAATAAATTACGCATCGCCTTACACCGTGCGCATCGCATAACACTCACTCTCGACCCAAATTTAGTGCTAACGGTCCGGACCGAATGCCAGAGTTCCAGAGCTTGACATGATCTGATTAAAATATTATAAGCGAATTTCGGATATTTTCAATGAGAAAATGGCAGTTGACGAAGTCCACAAACACGTGGAGATAAATGCCGTCGTGCCCACTGGGTGCCGCCATGCCATGCTTGGGGAAATGTCCATTTTCTTATTTTAATATAAATTTGCTGTAGGGTTTCCCTGAAAGCTAGCTATTCTTGGAAATATTTAACCATAGTTTCCAATGGTAAAGCTTTGAGGTGGTCGATCTAGAAATGAGATCCGGACAGTTCGGTGTAGGACTTTTCGGTACACGGGCGTTTCGGTGTAGACACGTTTCGGTGTACGGACGCTTCGGTGCACTGACATTACGGTGTAAACACTATATGTTTCGAAATCAATAGTTGAACCTTCAGCAGACATTGCAGACCTCGTATATCTTAACGCGATGGCGTTAGGGAGCTCGTGTCGCAGAATATCCGGCGTGAGCAAGACCGGAAAATCCTAATGGGTCGATAGGGTCATGACGTCACAGCGACATGTCACGTCACGCCACATGGCCTCACGCGGAAATTTCAAACCCACAACGCTCACGTGGGACAGGTTGCGTCACGTGCTTGGGAACGCAGCGACGAGGTTTTCATGAGAAAGCTTTGCGAATGGGGCCCGATAACGGTATCGCATTCCACTATTAAAGGCGAAGATTAAGCGTCCCCCAAGTTTTTTTTAAATATTTTGATGCACGAAAGACACAAAATCTACTGATAGGGATTGCATATTTGACTTAATTTAACTCTCTGATTTTTCCCATTATGGAAAGTACAGGAACTATAGACCAACAAATAATATTGATTGTGTCTCTGAGCCGGCAATTTTATATTCGAAGTCATTTTGGTGCGCGGATAAATGTCTGAATGCAGTTGTGAAGGCAGGCATTATGAAAGGCTAAATAATTTATACAATTTGCAAAAGTGCAACGTGCCTTTCTAGCGACAGGCATGGGTGCAATTTGATGGCGATCGGAGACAAGGGAGCCGAAGTTAATCTTTTTGTCATTCAATTAATAAAAATAGCCTAGGCTTGGTCCTGTTTGCGTGTTTCTTCCGCTCCGTCCGTGTTTTCGCGCTATTGCTACTTATGATAAAATAATTGTTCATTGTAGAGGCAATGATGAAAGTCATTCATACGAGAGGCCACATAAAGAATGTATGAAGATGTAAGTTTAATCAGTGTAAGTAATAAAGCATGTGCCGTACGTTCAGAGATAATCAAAAGATAACCAGAATTTCAAGGGATACACACCGAAAATTCCGTACAGCGGAAAGTCGATGCCTCGAAAAATCTGTACACCGAAAAATGCGTACACAGAAAGGTGCGTAACCCAAAATATCCGTGCACCGAAAAGCCCGCACCGAACCGTCCTACACTGAAAAGTTCTACACTGGAGTGTCATAGACCCTCTAAAAATATGTACTCTGTTGTATATAATTATATTGTCCACTTGTCATCAGGCTAAAAACAAAACAAATCTTTGGAATAATAATATATCGGTTTTGTTCGGTTTAATTTATTCAGTATATTATCTTTCATATTTTAGTATGTGTGGCATATTCATTATTAGTTTCATCACTTGACCAGAAACTCTAACATGATTGTCCACCAAAAGTAAATCATTTTAAATTATATTTTTATTAAGCACAACTCACTAAACCACACTTGATGATGGCTATAAAACACCGATTTTCAGGGTACGGTAACCTTATTAGTGTTAAACGTGAGTGAATATGTTTTAATTGCTGTAATTCATCAACATATTGAGATAGGAGCCATTCGAGGTAAATATTGGAATCTTTTGAAAACAGGTTTAATCTTGGCTAAGTGAAAGGAGATAACTGTTCCCACATAGCAGCGCGCTTTCATCTCAAAAGGCTTCCTGCCGTTGGAGTCAAAAGAGACATCAGTGCCTGCGGCTGGTCATTGTCAGTCAAAATTATCCTTGCTAGAATCACGCGAACGCCGCGTATGTTTGAAATGCACCGAACTAGAGAAATCAAGACAACACCGAGGCGACATGGCCGATACATACTATACCTACCGATGAAGCTGGAGAGCGGAGTCTGAGAAGGAAGGGGCAGGAGCCGGCCGTACACTTTGTCAGTTTTAACCTGGAGTATTTTTATCTCAACAATGTTGAGAGAGGAAAGGTAAGATAAACTCTCCTATATGTGTTTACCTCAGAGGTGGAACAATTAGTTCTTCCCTTCACCCTGACTGCAAATGTTTCTTACATGAAGAGGGGGGGGGGGCGTGACGTGATGTGATGTGTAAAGCGTGAAAGGAGTTGATTGCCTATGCGTAATATCCTCCTACACCAGGGAAAGACTCGCACGGGCAAGAGGAGAGAGTGTGAAAGATGTGTGTAGAGAAGGTTTCGTATAGTTTTGCCTCAAGTGCTGAAGGTCGCCAATCGAAGCAGATGAGAAAACTAATAAAGGGGAGAGGACTTTGCACACCTGCGACCGCCGCGAAGGGGCGGTGCCTCGAACTCTGGGTTCCATCAAGCTGAGCGGTTAGCAACGGCATCTTATCAGCGTCATGCGGTTGCTGTACGTTAGGTAGGCCGTACAATCCTTAAAGCAGTGTTGGGTAAAGTACATCTATAAGGTACTTCAAGTAAAGTACAAAGTAAATGACACGTGATGTACTTCAAGCAAAGTAGTAAGTACACTAGGTGCAATGTACTTGAAGTAAATGTACTATAAATACAATGTACTTTCAAGTAGCAATGTGCAAGTGTTTTAACACAATCTTTGTAATATGCCTTTTCATTCCCCTGTACTGTGATTTTTTAACTGGTATGCATTGCTCAGAAAAAATGAGGGTGCATGACCTATTTTTAAAAACAGCGGCGAATATTTGATAGTCAAGTAACCACAAAAGAGGTGTTTTTTTATGTACGGAGCCAAGTTGAGAAGTTCCTCTTCTGAATTTGGCGCCGCTTGCACTGGATTGTTGCACCCGAGGGGGTTATACTAGGAGAGAGTATGACGTGAGCCCCCTAGCTTCCGCAAGCAATCCTCTCAGAGGAGTGTCCTTGCAAGCGAGCTGGTGATAATTAATCATAATGTGATACCTGAGATTGGGGTGCGAAAAAATTAAGGAACTTTCAAGTCTAAGTAAAAGACGAAAGAGAATGTTTCAGAACATTCTGACGTTCTCCATCTGTTGTCTTTTTCTTCGACTTGAAAGTTTGATTTTCCGCACCACAGTTTCAGGTGCTACATTGTGATTAGTTTTGCTCTCCTAATATTTTACACCAACTTGCTTGCGGTGACCGACCGAGAAGTAGCGAGTTAAAAAAGCTACGGGAAAGTGTCCCCAGAACAAACGGAGCGATGCGTCGTTTGCTCACGTTTCTGGTGAGAGTAGAATATCCCTCCGAGTATTTCTTCGGAATTGACAAAGCATCATTTCGTGATACAAATTTAACAAAACCAGATTTAGAAAATGTACTTTGAAGTCGGGAATTGTACTTTCTTTGGAAAGTACAAAAAATACATTAAGTAAAGTACAAGTACATACTCAGAGAATGTACTTCAAGAAAAGTACAAGATTTCCTAAACCTACTTGAAATAGTACTTTAAGTACAATGTACTTAAAGTACATTGTATTTAAAGTACTTCCCAACACTGCCTTAAAACAGTGTGCAAAGTAATAGGCGGTCTGCCAGGCCTGTTTCGTGGGCGAAATCGAGCACTGCTTTGGAAATCGTCTGTGCCCGCTGTCTGCTACTTATGGGGAATAGTAATTCCCGAGTGGTGGATACTTAATTGAGTGCCGGGGTCTATGATACGGGCCATAAATGTCCCTCGAGCATTTCTGTACTCTGTACAGTGCCAGAATATATGGTCCAAGTCCTCTTCCTGATCTCCGCACACAGCGCAGTTGGGACTGTTATGTACCTGCTGGAAACTGGCACCCATCAGCTTGTGACCATCAGCTGCGCGTGCACGGGATGCTCGGTAGCCTCGAGGCACGATGTCAATCAACGCCAGGCTTCATCGCGAATGCTAGGCTAGAACGAAAGCCCATTGGAAATAAACCGATTTGGCAACCGTATCAGATGTCGACAGTTCATATCTAACATTGGCAACGAAGATGGACAAGAACTCCAACCGGGAAATTCCGCAGCAGTTGAAAGGTGAGTGCAACACAAGGCAACGTTGAAGAATTCCAAGGAATAGGATGGTCGGTCTGGGCGGAGCGTTTGGATTTCTTCCAGCAAACGACATAACAGACCTCGTTAAAAAGAGCCCTGTTGCTGACCCTTTGTGGCGCGGAAACCAATGCAACCGTACAAGCACTGACGGCCCCGACGAAGCCAGGGGAAGTGCCCTTTGCAAGGATCATGTCCATGCTGCAACAACGTTATGATCTTTAGCTTTCGGAACTATTCAGCCGAACCAAGTTTCAACGCCGTGACCAACACCCAGGCGAGTCAATCGTTACCTATATGACGGAAATAAAGAAATTAGCCGCCAACTGCATTTCCGGCGTGTTGATGCCCATCTCGGCGAACACGACTGGCGCATGAGCATCAACGCGTCCTCAATTAGCACTGAGCCACGGGCGGACGCCCATCCATTAACATCGAATCCAACCATACTACCGCTGGATGTGATGCTGAGAGACCGCTTGGTGTGCATGCAAGACGAGCGTCTACAACAAGAGCTTTTCGCTGAGCAAGCTCACCATCAATCAGGCCTACGAGATGGCAACAAGACTTGAAAGTCGTGGTGAAGCAGCAGCAGCATCTTAAAGACCCCAAGACTGGCCTTCATAAACTCATGCAACCACAGGCTACAAAGCACACCTCAAATGCGGAACATACACAAGATGATCTACGATGGCGCTGCCATGGATGGACGGCACAGGCACGACACTTGCCAAATTTATAAAGGTATTGGGCCATTTCTGTAGAAAGATAGGCCACATTGAAAAAACGTGCCGAAACAAGATGACCGGTGCACATGGTTCAACTCATCAGATGAACTATGACGCAGAAAAGGACGCACAAAGGGGGGTTTCTGGTCAAAGCTACAGCTGGACATTCAAGAATTAACGCGCAACACACTGACAACCTCGTTCCCAGTTACTTGGTAAACCTCGAGGTCAAGGGCAAAATGTTAGAATTTGAAGTCAACTCGGGAGCGGCAGTTACAGTGTTCATGTGATGCCACATACCGGAAGATGTGGCCGACCGACAAAGCCTTCTCAATTGCAAAAAGAGAACATCACCCTTCTGACATGGACCGGAGAAGGCTTGCGCGTCCTGGGTTCAGCGGGAGTACAGGTAAGACATAAATCCAAAGACTACGTTCTTCCGCTGATTGTAACAAGTGGTACAGGGTGCAGCTTGATGGGGTGCGAAACTGGTTTTCAACTCTAAAGATCCAGCTCAGCGGGACACGCCAGCTGTCGCCAGACAAGGTACGGAAGGTACGTGCTTCACGCTCACAAGGCGGTGTTCAAGACTGGCCTTTTAGGGCACAACGGGCCACCTGTTCAGTTAGAAATCAAAGAACCCGCTACGTCAAGATTTCTCAAGGCACGCCAGATCCCTTTTCCACAACGCGCTGTCGTGGAATGCGAACTGGTTGCGCTGCAGAAACGGCATCCTGAAGACGATCCAGCACTCATCACGGGCCACACCCGTGGTGGTGGTTAGAAAGACTGATGGCTCAGTGAGACTTTGCGGGGACTACCGCAGCACGGTGAACAGGGCAGCGAAACCAGCGTCTTATCCGCGGCTAACACCTACTGAAGCTTCGTCTAACCTCCGCTGTGGCACAGTCTTCTCGACGCTGGATCTAGCTCACGCTTGCCAACAGCTACGAGGAGCTGCCGCCACTCTTCTGGAGTGGCGGCAGCTCCTGCAATATTCCAAAAATTTTAGCATTCATTGGCAGGCATTCAAGGAGTCAGCGCGTACGTCAATGACATTATCATAAGCGGGGCGACTGCAGAAGAACATGCCTATCGACTAGACCAGGTGCTGACAAAACTGGAAGATGCAGGACTAATTCTAAAGGAAACCAAGTGCTGCTTTGGAGTGAGTGAAGTAAAAACTTTTGGTCACCTCATCAATGCGGGTGGTATGCATCCCACGCACAGGACAAAATTCAGGCCGTGGTACAAGCTCCTGAGCCACAGAACAAGACAGAGCTGCAGTCCCTTTTGGTCTTGTTAGCGTTTGACAGGTTTCTGAAAGATAGAGAAACGATTGCAAGTACCTCTATCATCTACTATAACAGAATATAGAGTGGCGGTGGGAGGAAAAACACCGTAGGGCTTTTCAGCAGTTGGGGGATCTGGTGGTGCAGTACGCAGTACTGGCGCACTATGACAAAAAAAGTTATTGCTGTTGCCATGTGATGCGTCACCATACGGTGTGGGTGCCGTATTGGCACAGTTGGCCGAGAGGCTCCGATTACGTCTGCATCTAGAACGCTGGGAACAGCTGAGCGCAACTCCTCGCAACTGGACCAAGAGGGCTTGTCCATCGTGTATGGAGTCAGCTCTTTTCATCAATACGTTGCGGGACGGAGCGTGGTCATTAGATCATCAATCGCTTCTTGGCATCATCGGAGCTGACACGCTCGTGCCACAAGTTCTATCACCGAGGATGACGAAATTGTGCGCAAAATTAGCTGGCTACAATTACGAATTAAGGTACAGGCCAGGTAGCCGTCATCAGAATGCGGACGCTTTAAGCTAACTTCCATTGTCCACAACAGAGAAAGAGTCAGAAGTACCAGGAGACATCTTGATGTTTGAGACGTTGACCTGCGCGCCGTTGATCGACCAATTGGCGAAGGAAACAGCACGCGACGACGTCCTGGGAAGCGTATATCGGGCTGTCCAGGAAGGCACCCTTCATCGGTATCAGTCGCCAAACTACTCGCCATACAGATGTAGAGCGGCGGAGTTGGCGACACACAGAGGATGCGTAACCTGGGGAACAATACTTCGTTTCAGCTTGGGTCCAGACGCAGCCGATGCTACAAGCGCGAGCTCCGGGCTTCCAGCGTCCCTGCCAAGCACGCGCGCTCGTGCAGTACAGGCACTGTTCAGGGCCACACGCTCGTGCTTGTAGCATCGGCTGCGTCTGGACCCAAGCTGAAACGAAGTATAATCGTGATTCCTAATCAGTTGAGATCAGAGACGGTGGCTCTGATTCACTCGGAACATCGCAGAATTGTTGCGATGAAAGCTTATATGCTTGGAGCTACGTTTGGTGGCCCGGAATCGACGCTGATATCGAATCACGGGGTACTGCATGTGGCACCTGTCAGACACACCTCAAGTCACCGGCGAAGGAACCTATATCTGTATGGTATAGGCTACAGTTCCTGCATAGACTCCCTACGGGAGCCAGAGTTGCGCGTTCACCCCCGTAGCGCCGTCTTGCCTGCATGGCATGTTGATCCAGCTCGTCACGTGACTGAATTCGGCGAATAGCAGCGCCGCGCGTTCGAGGCGCGCGGCGCGCTCAAAAGCAGGTGAACGTTCGGCGGGGCGCGCGCAACGTCTACTTTCCTGCACGACACTTGATCCGGCTCATCACGTGATCGGATCTCGGCGAATAGCGGCGCGGCGGCACGTGGAAAACAGACGCGCAACTCTGGCTCCCGTAGGGAGCTTATACTGGAACTCTAGTATAGGCCAACCGAGCCATGTGACATTGTTCACCTCGACTTTGCAGGTCCTGCCGATGGTCATGTTTTTAGATGCGGAGCATCTCTTGCTCGGGTCTATGTCCCGCGGCCTTGTAGTCGCACTCACACTACGCACGCGCAACTCTCCTCCTTCCCTCTCTCCAACAGCTGCGCGTTACTCTCTCCGCTCTCCTCTCTGCCAGCTGCGTGCACTGCGCGTCCGTTCGCTTCTACTCACACCGCGCGCACGCGCAACTCTCCTCCTCTAGTCTCCTCTCCTTCAAGTGTGAAAAAAAATAAACGGCGAGCGGCGAGCGTTCCAAGTTTCTCTGCCGCGAGCCGCGACGAAGGCTCGCGTAGGGGGTCACGCTAGGGCAGTCGGTGGCGCCATATCTCGACGTCAGCACGCAACTGACTCTTTCCTTGGAACCAACACGATGCTCCGCATCACCCCATGGTTCCCCTGGGGAAGATGGTGTTTTTTCTTGTTGTGGTGGACGCGTTTATAAAGTGGCTGGAAGTCTGCGTGGTGCGCAACATGACGTCTGCCGCCATCATTAGGCAATTATGGGCCTTTTTTGCGATGTTTATTCTACCAAGAAAAATTGTTTCGGGCTATGGGACAGCGTTGGTTTCAGAAAAAGTGACAACATTTTACCGAAACAATGGTATATTCGCAGTAACAAGTCCACCGTATCATTCTGACTAATGGTCAGGCGGAGCGAATGTTACAAGAGCTTAAAAACGCACTCGCCAGGAAGGGGAAGGATTGGACCTTAATCGTGTGCTGGCCAGGTTTTTATTCAAACAGCATGCAACTATTCACGTGGCAACAGGAAAAACAGCAGCATGGTTGCTTTATGGCAGGGAATTGCCGTCAGCTCTGGAACGACTAAAGACGGTTCTGTCTGAAGAACCAGCAGCGACAGCCATCTCACGGGAATTTAGCGTGGGACAGGTGGTGTGGACCAAGAAGTTTCCATACAGCAAAGGTTGGGTGCCCTGCGTAATTGAGTCAGATGGGACTCTGTTCATGGACGGTTTAAAGGGGCGATGCAACAATTTTTGTACTTTGCGCAAATACCGCTTAGAACGGATCCCTGACGTTGATGACCTATGAAACACGCGTTCGTTTTTCACCCCACGCAATAGAAGTCCCAGAAACAAATTAAAGAAAAACGAGCAGCGTTCACCCCTCAACTCGCAGCCAGAACAAGCGGCCACGTGACCTGGAATGGATTATATGCCGGCAATGTTGATCATAGCCACGCGCTGGGGTTGGCAAAGCACAGGACACGCGCTGAGTTCCAGACATTGTTATGGCTCGGCTATTGTCGTCGTTGAAGCGATTGGACACGGGCCACTACCCGAATGCTTCTCGAGCTAGTAATTATCACGAGCCCAAATCGAGCGCCCACGCAATGCTCGGGTCCAATCTATGAACCGCATTCAAATATCGTCACTTGGGTGTACTGCGATCCCCACGGTACGTCATCAAATTTTGCAAAAGAGAGATTGAATGAAAATGATCGCTTTTGTCCTTGAAATTACACCGCAACAAAGGAGTTTCTTGGCCGGTGGCGTTGCGTGCGAGTATCCTTGAGTCCCACCAGTGCCAGTAAGCTCGTGTAAAGTGAAAAACATTCCAACTGAATATCGTTGCACAGCTCCTTTAAATAGATGAAGGTTCAGTACGCCGGCATACTAACCACACACGCCTACGATTGGCAACAGCCAATATCAGACAAGAAGCGAAAAGTCTGTCTCCTGTGTGGGACCTCGAGATTGACCACAGCCCAGCTCCACCAAGGGCACCATCTCCTGGTGCCGACAGTTCATGTCTACAAGACGCACCCTTCCATCGAGCCGTCAACAGTCCGGTAGTGCTTCCTCGGGAACGAGTGTCAACTTCCTCGACGGCAGACGTTGATCCTTTCCCTGCTGGTAACCGCAGGGGCACTCGAACGCGACGACAACCCCAACGCTACGGAAGCCACGACCAGTTGGAGGTGATGCTATGTACCCACTGGAAACTGGCGCCCATCAGCTTGTGACCATCGGGTGCGCGTGCATGGGATGCTCGCCAGCCTCGAGGCACGAGGTTGACGAACGCCAGGCTCTATCGCGAATGCTAGGCTACAACGGAAGCTCCATCGGAAATAAACCGATTTGCAAACTTACCATGATGTCGACAGCTCATATTTAACAGGGACATCTTCTGCGATGACTCCTCCCAAAGCGTTGTGGGTTCTTCTGGGTGAAGGCACTGTTGGTACGCAGCCAATGTAGCAGCGTTGCGTCTCTTCGGGTTAAGTTAGAGTCTGGCACCGGTATTGTATTCTGTCACCGGGCTTTTTCGGGGTCTGGGTGGCGTTTCCTGATGTTCCGTTCGGTCAGAAGATGCGCTTCATGGAAACATCAAAGGTCATCTGTAGCAGTTGGTAGCATTTGAGTCGTTGTGGATAAGGTATCCGCTAGTTCATTTCCGACAATTCCGCAGTGCGAAGGAGCCCATTGAAACGCAAGTTTCCAACCGTCGTCTTCTAGCCTTCTCGCTAAAGGCTTGTCCACACAGACCCGTTTTCTTACGTTACGTTATGTTACGAAAAGTCACCGGGAAAGCTATGCTTCGTATTAAGCGTGGCTACCAATTCAAGGAGATAGCCTGGCACGCGACATTCTAAACACGGATGTTTCGGTGACGACGAGTTTGGACGGTGAGTTACCGTGGCAACCAAAGGACACAAGGCTCGTCGTAACGTAACGTAAGGAGTTGAGCCAATACGTTGAGCTCGGTTCAACTGGTTCACAATCACCGTTCTTTTAAAGCGCAGCTCTTAGGCGCCCGTTTCCGGCTTGAGCGGCGTCGCCGTTAGCATAACCGCGTGGTGCATTATGGGAAATCTCCCATAATGCAACGCGCGGGCTCGTGACGTCACGAGGGTCACGTGACCTCACGTCACGCGTTGCATTATGGGAAACGTCCCATGATGCAACGCGCGGGGAGAGAGGGTATGAGGACGAGAGGAGGGAGGAGGAGGAGAGGGTTCGGATGAGGAGGAAGGGCATACTGGGCATACCCTCCCTTCAGTACCCTCCCCTTCTCCTCCTCCTTAAGAGCTGCGCTCTAATTCGGCATTACAGGAAGTTGTAAACGTTTAATTTTTTTTAATTACGTCTAAGTCATTGGAACATTCGTGTCTCGAATGTCGCGTGCCAAGCTATCTCCTTGAATTGGTAGCCAAGCTTAATACGACGCACAGATTTCCCGGTGACTTTTCGTAACGTAGCGTAAGAAAACGGGCCTGTGTGAACTAAATAGGGGCTTTAGTGTGAACCAGCTTGTCAGCAGCTTGTGAGGTTGTAGCGCCAAAGCGCGGTGGCTCACGCAATGTCAGGGGCTAATGACGTTGTCAGGGGCTAATGACGTTTTGAGCGCGCGGCACGAGCACCACCGACGGGACCGAGCTCCGAGCTCGGACCACGGTGGAAGAAATACATTTAGGTGGTGACTCTGGCCGCTCTTCCCGCGGTGAGCGAGCGACCAGATCGTGTTCGGAGCTAGCATCAAACTATAGGAGTATACTCTGTTTCACCTTCTGATGTACCGCAGGAAAGGCTACAAGCGCGAGCTCCTTGCTCTGGGGCACATCTCGGCGGCACAAGCTCTCGTGACTTAAGAGCGGCTGCCAACGCTATGAGCTCGCGCTTCTAGCCTTCGCTGCGGTACAACATAAGGTGAAACGAAGTGCAGTTAGTTCCGCGCCGCCGCGGAGGGCGCTGAGGTGTGAGCACCGTGGGTATGGGGTTTCTCCTCGGCGGCCACGGTTTCGGGGCGTAGCTTGCTTGCCTTTTTCGCGGTGTGGTGGTGGTGTGCTGCCAGTGGCTGGCCTAATGTTTTGCTTTGGTACTGTGTCGATCAGAGGTGCCACAAACGTGCACGAAGGTGAGCCTTAACCCGAAGAACAAGTTATGCTATAAGGATGGGAAAGACGTGCTTCGTTCCCAACTGCAATTCGGTGTACCGGAGCTGTGCAGAGCGAGTGTCTTTGTTGAAAGCTCCGTCAAATGACGCTCGCCTGGAGCAGTGGCGTCGTGCAATCCCGAAGGCCGATCGCAAGTTACTACCTAGTCTCCTCATCTCGTTGACCAAGTGAAGACCAAGCTTCACAGTCTAATTTCTGTCGAAGACTGGGAATGCGAAGGTCTCTGGACAGAAAAGGCTGAAGAAACCAAGGCTTTGGACTGCATACTATATTATGTAACTGGGTTTTTGAGTGTGAAAATGAAAAAATCTACACGCTGCCCTGCATGCCGATCCGCTTTCAGCATCGACAGTAACACTTCTGCTGAAGCAGCACTGACAAACGTGAAGAACAGAGGAGGCCTTATACACCCCAACAAGAACGTTTTCCAGCTACTGAAGAAAGCGGAACAGTTCTTCTTGGAAAATAAAAGCCACCAGACTGTCTACTGGGACGCAATCGACAGTGTTCTTGACACATAAACGATAACGTTTCCATGCGCTGAATACAAAGAAGAAACGATTGCCCAGTTGCTCCACTACTACTTCAGCATGCGAATGCGACAACACTGTAAGCATATTACCTTGAGTATGAACAAACAAGCTCAAGAAAAGAAGAAATCAGCAAAGCAGCGCTCGTCTTAGTTTAAGAGCATGGGCGAGAAACACAGGATGTAGGAGATGGCGTTCTTTGGTAGTATGCAGTGAATTCAGCTTCTGTGTACATTTTGAAGCAAAAATATTTGTTAGGTATTTTGTTTTACAGATGAAAAGTGATTTAGGTCCTATAACCGCTACTATTGTTTGACTTTCAGTCACTTTGTCATCATGTCAGTCAGTATGTCATCATACTATGTCATCATGACAGTCAGTATGTCATCATACTGTGTCATCATTTCAGTCACTATGTAATCATAAATATAATTTTTTTTCTGCTCACAAGGTTTATATGCTCTGCAGTACAAGTTGACATTGTATGTATAAACCTTTTGTAATGCTATAACCTTTATGCGCATGTAAAGAATTATTTTGGCCCCACTATGTAACATTATTAGAATTTATTTTTTTCGACAAGAAGGCAGTAGCAGGATGGATAAAATCACCCGACCTCCTATAAAGCCACGCAATGTGTGTAAACAATTTACGGAACTGTTGCCAAACATGCTGTTTGACAAAACGTGCGAGCACGACCCTGCTGTTTACTCTAAATTACTCTAAATTATTGACGGCCCAGTAGATTATGCCGGGAAGTTGTATATTTATACGAGTATTTTTGTCACTTTTAGTCATCATCGGAATATTCTCGTTTAAAAAAACAGGAACCGCACGGGGTAAAAGGCAATCAGTGCCAGTGCGCCAACATAAATTCATTATTTCACCAAACAGTACACAGGGACCGAGTAAAGAATGCATATTTCCTTCACAAGCCCTCTATACAAGCCCCTCTACACTTGGGCGCCATCTATCCCGGTGCGCGTGAAGCGTGCTCGCGCGCCGAACATAATGTGGTCGCCGCGTGAGACAGAGAGTTATCACCTAAATGTATTTCTTCCACCGTGGCTCGGACACAGAATAGCACGAGCCTGGCAGCGATCGACGGTGCAGCAGGGCGGTCTCAGCGGAGCCCCATTTGTTATTTTAAGTTTTTAGCGGTTAGAAAGATCAGTTTTGTTGATTTGCGTCGACGCACGTCTTTCCTGGCAGCGACAAATGGGTGACCTGAAGAAAGCCGCACCCCTGAAGCACTTTCCCTGTTGCGCCAAGGTCATCAACCGCTTCCAGTCGTCATGGCGTAATCTGGTGAACCTGCCACTGATGGGCTTTCAGTTTTCCACCTTCGCCTGCTTTAATTCTGGCCAGCGGACCCTCAGATCTGGTTCGCTGAATGGGAGAGCCCATTCGCCACGGCCCGGGTAACATCACAAACCCAGAAGTTCCACCATGTTGTTGCAACGCTTCCGCCGGGCATCGCAGCGAGAAATTCGGGACATCGCAGATAAACACTACTGAACAACTTTTCAATCAACGAAGAGAAGCCCGTAATTTGAAACGTACCACCACTCCTTTGCACGAGGAACCTCCCCGCTACTCTCTGTACGTTGGGGCTCCACCGCCACCATGGTACTACACTACAATTACTACCAACAAGCCTGCTACTGTCCGCGCGCATCCGTCCGGCTCCGCGCCACCACGAGTAGAGCAGGTCGCGGCCCCGAGCTCGGAGGAGTCGGCGATAGATGTCTACACCGGCGGAGCAACGTGCCGACATGGCATCGCTACCGCAGTGCATTGTCCATCTCAGCCTTCCATTAACACATCGGCGTTCTACGCAGTTGGGCGATCCGCTTATCGCGGAGTTATACGCAACTCGAGACGCCATACAAGCACTAACGCGGATGCCCGATGTCACTCGAGTGCGCGTTCACACGGATTGTGCCTCTGCCATCCGACATCTCAAGTAAACGCGATCTTTGCCACATATCTTCCATGAGATTCATGCCCTAAATCATACATCTGCTAAAGAAGTCCGGATTCTCTGGACCCCTGGTCACCAGCACGGTACTCACCAGGACAAAGCCCACCAAGTCGCTCGAGCTCTGATTGAAGATACCCCCCCCCCTGATCCCGCCCCCATTCCGGATGAGCCGGAGGCCTAACTCGTCGTCGGCAAGGCCCGCATAAGGGTCGCTACGTGTGCACTCATTCCCGCGTGCCCACATCCCCTCCTGGCGGGAGGAGGTCCTCCTCGCAAGGATCCGGACGGATTCTGCAGTCACCGCAGCAGTCTTGGCCTCCTGGGGCTGGGGCCACGATGATGCCAGCCCGGCGTGCCCCTACTGCTCTGCCAGGGCGTCCGCAGTTGGCCTCCGACACATTCTCTGGAATTGCCCAAATCTTCAGCACCGCCTCCTTCCCCTGACTCAGGCACGAGGCCTCAACCTGGCCTCCCCTGAGGACTCCTACAAATGGACCAGAGTGAACGCGCATGCCGGAGCCCTTTTGGGTTTTTATACGGGATGCACAAATAGCGCACCTAATCTAAACAATCAAAATATATGCTTGTTGCACGAATAAAAAAAAAAAACGTGATCTGGTTTTGACACGTACCGCCGGCAGTCTCCCCTGACGATACCCTCAAGAGGACCTGATCAGAAGTGGCAGTAATGAAAATACTGTAAATAAATTACAGTAATTAAATTACTTCTGAAAGTAATTTGTAATGTATCTCATTACTTTTTGATGCAGATAATTTTGTAATGTAATGAATTACTTTAGTGGCGGTAATTGTAATCAAAATCGTAATTACTTTTTGGATATTTCAGACATGTTTTTCTTATTTGCCTGGAAATGAACAAAAAAGAAAGCAGTTCTTGCACGCAGAGTCGTAATGTCATACGGTGAAATCGTTCGAGTGGTTCTACTCGGGGCCGCCGGATGTTGACTAGCGGAAGTGCATAGAGCAGCTTCGACAGCTGGAGACCCCGTGGAGCGTGAGTAAACCATCTGATGGAAGGCCTCTTTGGTCATATGCACCATGTCATGTGCCCGGAAACTACGGAGGACGCCTAATAGCTGGCGGCATTGTGCCAAAAGTCGTTTCAAGGCCGGTCACCATGTCATGAGGTTGTCGATAAGAAGACCCAAGTAGACATGTTACCTTCTTCTAAACTCCGTGCCATTTAACTTTTTTTTACAGCTTGCGGTTGACTGGCGTTGGTGTAGAGCAGAGCAGTCTTTGGTGCAAACAGCATCTGTCCCAGACGCTCAATTGCTGTCGCTGTTTTCTCCAGGGTGAACTGGAGGATCTGACCAGAAGACCTATGCTGCGCTTTTTTGGACTCCCACGGCGACTAGGGAGAAGGAAGTGACGTCAACAACGCAGAAAACGCAGATTGGATGTTTCTTCTGCGGAAATTCGTCATCAGCGACTCTCACCCATCAACATCCAATCTGCGTTTGCTGCGTTGTTGACGTCACTTTCTTCTCCATAGTCGCCGTGGGAGTCCAAAAAGCGCAACATAGGTCTCCTGTCATGTGTACGTTGATACTGTGGCTGACTGTCCAGATCGCGACGTCATGAGCATAGATCGCGATGTTTGTCCTCGCGGTGAGTGGATGTTTTATATGGAGGAAGTGCAGAAGGAAGGGACGCCATGGCCAGGTTAAATAAAAATTAACTTTTTACGCTTGCTTGTGGTACCCTTCCGTTACTTTTCTTGTGGAGCTTGTAACGCCCTCGATAGTGACGGCGAAAGCTCTGTTTTCAAGGAACGCACATATATAGTCAATGCCGAAGACATATAGTTGGTGGAGGATGGTGGCATGAGGTAGAGTATCAAAAGCTTTGTAAATGTCAAGGAAGGCGCAATATATCATTTTTTCGTTATCCCGTGCTCCTTCGAACGATGTTCCCACCTCCTTTGGCGTCAGCCGAAGAGCGTTGAGCTCGGAAGCCAGAGAGTTGGTTTGGAAGCGCTTTGTTGGTGTCAAGCTGCCATGTAGGTGACGGAGGGCGATGCGTTCAAGGAGCTTTCCCACACAACAGGTCAAGGAGATTGGCCTATACGAATTAAGACAGATCCGCGTGGGGTTCTCCAGGTTTGGTGACTGGCATCACATGGGAAACCTTCCAAGCTGCTGAAAGCTCCGAGTTGCACCGTACCCTATTTAGCGTCTCTAAAGGAATGGGAAGGTGCTTGTCATCAATATTATGTAATGCTTGGTACGTCACACCATCAGGTCCGGGAGCGCCAGGTTTGTGCACTACTGCAAAGCGTGTTTAAGCTCCATTAGGGTGAAATCAGTGTCAAGTTGCGTCGACACGCCGGTGGTGTATGGGCGGACGACAACTTGGCTCCGCGGGTGCTGGGATTTCGCTAGAAAATTCGTCGGCGAGCAACTCTGCTGTCTCCTGCAGGGGTTTCTGAAGTGCGATCACGAATCCGGATATGGGATGCTGTATCTGCTTCGCGGCCGACAAGACATTTGCTATATTCCATGCCTCTCGAAAGACCTCCCGGAGAACCGAGAGAGGTGCAGAGTTGTTCCCATGGCTTGTGCTGAAGACGCAGGGTATGTCTTCTGAACTTCGCATCTTATGGTGGGTCCTCCAGTCCCCCGGATCATTTGTCTTGCGGGCCCTTCGCTGCGCCCTTCGGCGTGGAGCACGAAGGGTACCGGTCTCTATACCGGAACTTTTATCGTCTTTGTCGAAAGTCTCAGAGTATTTGCAATCGCTGTGTCTGGGCTGGGTCCTGTATAGAGGTCCTGCTGCGAGGGCATTATCAATGTGTTTCCGGTACATATCCCAGCTCGTGACTCGGCGCCGCTTGTGCTTCGGTTTTGTAGTATGTGGAGAAGTAACAGGTGACAGGAACGTGACCACTGCACTATGATCACCGCCCAGACGAAATTGTGCGCATGCACTAAAGTCAGCACAGAGGACCAAAATACCTGGATACTTACGCGCTATCTGATGCAGGATCTCTGTGTCCCAGTTGTCGGTCGGTCCAGGGGCGACGTATGCAGGGATGATAACGAAGTCTTCACCATGGACTTCATCGGTTGCGGCTACAAATTCTGCTTTATCTGTAGTGTATTTTGAGAAGTCCACGGGGTTATGTTGTAAGCTTGCAGGCACGAGCAATACCGCACGAGAATGACCACCCTTTCTCACTGGCGTGCCGTGATAAATAACGTAGGGAGAGAGTCGAAAATCTCCAGGTCGTGTCATAGGCTCTTGAATGGCTAAAACGTCAATAGGATGATGTAACACGTGCTGCCGTAGGTCCGGGAGACGTCTTCGAAGTCTACGTACGTTCCACTGGAGGATTGAAGGTAAAATTAAATGACTATATATTGTTTCCTTTTCTACGCGGTTCGTGTGAAGGCCTTGGGTACATCAGGGAAGTTGCAAGGGTGGTAGTATTTTGGTTTCACGAGGGCGTGCTTCCTATAGCATTCGTGAATTAGCTGAGCGCACTGCTTAGATTATAGCTATGAGCGCGGGTGCCCATGATGTCTTTGGCGTTGGTAGCACTGTGAGAGCAGCGTCGATGGCAGCCCTAGCTGATAAAAGGCATCTATGAGTTATTACCTTCATCAATAGAAGCTGGCATTTCCGAGCCTGCTTCATCTTCTCCTCGATTGACTGGTGGCATCGTAGTTGGTCTAAATAATGATGGTGAATGAACCTGCGTTTTTGTTTCGACGCTGGGGTATTTTCAGACGTCTCGACATCGTTCGATGATAAACTTTGCTGTTACTCTCAACGTTTTCTTCTTTTTTTTTTTGCTTTTTGTTTTTCAGGACGGAAACATAAGTCGACGATAATTTGTTGCCCTTCGTTCTGGTCAGGACCAACTTAAATAAGGGGGTCCTGGTTCTGGTATCTCCCTCCTTGCCCTCACCCATTAATTTCACTTTGTATGCTGACTAGGACATCCCCAGAGGCGTTGGTGACTTAAACGGTAACTGCAAAGAAAAAAAGGTGTATTTTTAAACAGCTTATTTGGGACAAGCATGTCACAAAACAATCTTTCCGCGAACAAAAAAAAATTTACAGCAATATTTATTGCGCGAGACTGATTTTAGTTTGCGGCTATTTCGTCCGTTTTAAATCGCGCGCCACAGAGTTGGTATTATACGTCACGGAGTGGCTGTTACACGTCACGGAGTGACCTATAACAGCCACTCCGCGCGCGTCGAAAGAGCGGGAGTTTCAAATGTAGAGAGGTTGTGACTCCGACTAAATTACGTCCTGTGGCGTAAATATTGCTAAAAGAATTCTGTTTTTTCGCGGAAGATTTGTTTTGTGACATGCTTGTCCCAATTAGGCTGTTTAAAAAAACACTTTTTTTTGCAGTTACCCTTTAAAGGGATACAGAATCGAAACTTGAAATATAGAGAAAACTTCAAGAAATGAGTTCAATATGATCAGCTAAGCCTGTAATGAATAATCGCACGGTCGTATTTTGAGCAGATGGCTATATTTTCGGTTCTAAATGCCGGGATTTTGGCGAGCGCTTCAAAATCAGCCATCGAAGAGCGCGATGCATCTCGGGAGATCCGCAGACGTCTTGACGTCATCATGCCTCGGAGGACCAAGCGTACCGTAGTGACGAGTTTTGCCACTTGGAGGCGTCAACGCGTTACAATCTCGCTTTGTCGAAGTACCCAAGGGCTGTAGATTTCGCGGAGCGTTCAGGCCTAGGCAATCTATACCAGTGAGCGGACATACCGCTGTGGCGCTGCTTTCAGAGGCATGTTGTCGTCACGACATTCCATTGAAGCTTCATAACCAACTACCAGGTGGTTTTTGATTATCGTTTAATTCACTTTAAAATATGTTTTCTTGCGTTTTCTAGCGCAATATTTATGTTTCTGTGGTTCTACTGCTACCTGCGTCGTGTTGAAACAAAGAAATGAGCTCCAGAATTTGGTTTCCGTACCCCTTTAAGTGAGTTCAAGTTTGGGAAATGTTTGCTAATACTCCATGGCCGATCTTGCGGCTTGGAATCCCATTGAATGCTGTTTTCTGTAAGCACGAACCTCCTGCACTTGTTGCAATCTCGGGCAGTATCGTGTCGTTGCCTCGTGGTTACCTTGACAATTAATGCACTTCACAGTTTCTGATTGGCATTCTTTGTCGGGGCGTGTGTCTCCACACAGCGACTATATGCCTTGGCACGCTTACAAGAAATCTTCTTGTGCCCACAGTCATAGTCGTTGAGGCATGGTATTGGTCTGTCCGCGAAGAGAGACGGAATGACGGACGTGTCCCAGAAGATTGTAGCTGGGAAGTGAGTTCCCCCCGAACATTATTTTTACGGCTGTAGACTTTCCAAGTCGTCTGACGTTTCCAACGGTGATGCCCGATTGGATGTGCGCCGCAGTTGTGTCGTTCCTAAGTTCTTTGTCAACATCCCTGATGATTCCGTTGATCGTAGGCCTGGAATAGGAGCGTAGGGCCTCACTCATATACCACAGAGTGTACTGTACAACTCTTCAGCAGCGCCTTGGCGGCTTCTTCGTTGCGCGTGTGGACACAATGCGATTGAGTATCACATTATATCTTCGTGGATTCCTTCTGGGCACGTCTTCTGTATGGCCAGGGACACCTTGAGACCATTGAGTAATGTCAGCGTTTGGTCTTCACTTGTTGGGGCAAATACCGCAGCGAGTCCATCTGCTGCCTTTCTTGATTCGATTATTATGTCAGCACTGGAAAGGGAACCGTTGCTTTCAGTGCTCCTGACACAAACTATTTTACGGTGGTCGTCGTACTAAGTCACAAGTCCCTTTACCGTCAGGATCTTCATCCATGATCACGACTTTAGCGCCGTATGATGATGCAAACAACTTGTCTGAGCAGACAGAACGGGCATCATCCTTAGAAGCGTTGGACGTCGAGTAGTCCGGAGGCCGCTGTCCAGCCGTAATATCTAGGGCTGTGACTTCTTGAGCGCTGACGTCTACCTCGGACGTGGACATGTCCCTCCACATAGATTGTTCCAGCTGCTGAACGCTGCCGCACTTTTCCAGAATAAGCCTCTAGTGGTTTGAGGGTTTATGGCGCACCGTGCTTCCACGAGGGCGCCTATCAAACCATTTAGCCGTCTTGGCCGCGAGGCAGCTATTTAGTTGCCTCGCCTCAGACACGATCACATGGTCGTGTCGCCGCGGGGTCGATCGGGATCTCGAATTCGGCTCCCGACGTGCCGCTTTCTCTCCTAGCCACTGGATGACGCTGCAGGCGCCCCATGGCGGGCGAGGAGAAAACCTCCTCGCCCATCGGTCGATATAGTCGGGTAACCGGGAGGCAGCAGTCTCTTAGGATTCCGGCCGGCACTCAAGAAAGGCGAGTGCTAGCAACTGCTCTCGGGCAATAGCGGGACACGAGGCCTAGGGGCCCTCCTTGTGTTAAGGGGGATTCAACCGCTCTTTATTTGTACCCTTTTCCTCATAGATGGCGCAGAATTTTTCCGGAACAAACGAGTTGCATGCCCGCAGCTGCGCATGCAGATCGGGCGCTCGAGGCGGACTCGGGCCACGGGCTGTTCGCCGCCGATCTCGAGCTTAGATCTTCTTCGCTCTGCGTCGGCGGCTGCCGGAAGCGGCCAACAGGCGGCGCGAGATACGAGCCAGTACTAGAGCCCCTTCATGTTTTGAACAAGTAGCATAAGGTACGTCGATGTAGCAAGACACGTGCAACGTGCAGCCCTTGGGGATGAACAATGGCTGCACAGCGCAGCCCTGAGCTAGATTCAACGTTACTAGAACTCTCAGTTGGGAAACTCGCCTTTGAAACTTGGGCCGCTGGCGTCCACCGAGACCGAGCTAAATGCGACAACAGCGCCACGCTGTATCATTCGTCTTAACTGTAGTCGCCTTGAGCTTTTAGAAAGCATGTTTTTGCGTAAAAAACAACGAAAAATACTCTTTTTGTAGTAACGTTTATTGGAGATAAGTACAATACGGGGGGCGCGTGTTGTTTTCTAAAATCTTTAGTTTGCAAGTTTTGCAGTACAATTAATATTGTTTTTATACAACCGTGCCTCAGCGGTGATTTCAGGTAGCGCGTCCCGAGCTAGGCGCATATTAACCTAGTAATATTCCGCGGCGCGTCCGCTTGGGAGACGGGGGCGGTACCTCGAAGCCCTTTCCACAGTATCTGTTCTGGCCCCAAAATGGCCGATTACAATGAAAATGGAAGTCACGTGCAGTTCCTCGACTGGCCGCGGCGGGAGAAATGGCGGCGTTGTGATCGCCATTAGCTCGGTTCTCGTGGACGGATCGGTGCCACTTTTTCAGAGCAGTCTCTATGGAAGTTTCCCAACTGAGTGGTTCTAGTAACGTTGGCTAGATTTCAGACGCCATTATCTTCCCGGAAGTGGCGCGCAGCACGTGTGTCGAGCATTTCAACAACAATGAATGGCACCACTTTTCCCAGGATAGAGGGCCTTTAGCCAGTACATACGTAGATTATACTGGCTTACAAAACGTAGAATAAGCTCTGATTTGCGAATGGATTCGAAGTTGCAACCACGTTCGAAATTATTGAAAGCACCGGGTGGGGCGTTGCAGCCGTTTGGACCACCACTAAACACGCAAACGTTGTTTTAAAAAAATGTTTATTTTTGAAGCTCAATTAAAGCTAGAAAACAAAAAAATTGCGCGCTCTCAGGATGTGTGGAGTAAAGCCCATCTATCCTGGGAAAAGTGGCGTCATTCATTTTTGTGGAAATGCTCAAGACACGTGCCGCGCGCTACTTCTGGGAAGAACTGGAGTCACTAAATGAGCCGCGCTTAAAGTATCTGCACTCTGTTCCCCAACACTGTTGTGGGCTCCGCCATTTTGGTGCTTGTGCAGAGCTGACGCTACTGCCGATCGTCATGATTCTAAGTGCGACTTTCTCGGCATTTTATTCGATGTTAGGAAGCGCATATAATATTGCTTTGCTATGTCGCGAACTCTTGAAACATTTGAGGTGGGCGGAAAAGCATTTCCTGTGATTTCAGATAAATCTTCAGATACCTGGAAACCATAATTTTAAGCCACAATATGAACAAGTGTCGTTACTCTGAAGCGTAGCTTATTTAGTGGCACTAGGAAGAACATGGCGTCTGAAATCTAGCTCAGTGCTGCGCTGTTCCGCCATGATCTTCCCGACTGTCACTTAATAAGCTACGCTTCAGAGGAAACGACACTTGTCCATATTGTGGCTTAAAATCATGGTTGCCAGTCATCTGAACATGTATCTAAAATCACAGGAATAGCTTTTACGTCCTGTACAAATATTTAAACATTTCGCGACAGAGCAAAGTAAAATTAAAAAAAAAAAAAACAGAGCTTTTAAACTGTGAAACGCTGCCGCGCGCCCGTCCACCTATCGCTGGACGTCGTCGGAAAACTTCTGTCTAACGTCACAGAATACTTAACCTGCAAGGGAGTATGGTCCAAGAGAAGAAGTTTGGGAGTCTGCGAAGCACCTGGATCCATCCACGTGGTGGCAAGGACTTTGCTTCAACCAACCCTTGAGTCCCCTCGCCTCCCGCGTACTGCACATTCCACCTTCTTCTGCCGCATGTGAAAGAAACTGGTCCGAGTTTGGAAATCTGCACATTAAGCTACTCAACCGGCATCCAGGGGATTGCGTGCGAAACGTTGTGTACGTGCATTCTAACCTGAATGTCCCGAATGCTTCGTCCGCTGCACAGCGAAGCATTGACGCGTCAAGCGGAAATGAATCGGATTTATCGGACAC
Organism: Ixodes ricinus; assembly: GCA_037355805.1. Classification (NCBI taxonomy): domain Eukaryota; kingdom Metazoa; phylum Arthropoda; class Arachnida; order Ixodida; family Ixodidae; genus Ixodes; species Ixodes ricinus. The sequence goes on from JAZHYW010021313.1 coordinate 150,707, forward strand.
GGATTGATATAAATGTCAGTCTTGACGCTTTGATGTGAAATCAATGCCTTGACGTGAGATCGTACCTAGATTTAGAAACCGGAAGCTCTGCTGGAGCCTGGGACTTTTGTGGTGCAGTAATGTAACAGTTAAATTATTTTCAGTGTTAACCAATGAAATGTATCGGACTTTTCATAGCTCTGTGCGCAATCGTCTTTTTTCAATTTTTTGTTTTGCAACAAAAACATGAAAAAAGCTGTTTTTTTAAGCGCCTTACAATTTCGCGGAAATTTTACCTCCCTAAAGGCGGTGAGAGGTTGTTTTGTAAAGGCATTTCTTGAACACCTAGATTTTGCTTCCACACTGGCAAAACAAGGGCATTTTTTACACCGCCACCACATGCGGTATCGCGGAGCTTCGCAGCATAGAAGAATAATATTTCTATTGTAAATGGGCACGGAGAACATAAAAATAGTAAGAGATCTTTGGGCACAAACCAGATTTATTCGTTAACTGCATGTACAATGCATAAGACGCTTACATTGGAGAAGAACGGTTACGGTAAAATGACAAGCCATCACAATCTTGGCGCCACTGGTTCAAGAATGATCCCATCAGAAGACTTCAATAGGACCCAAATGCCGATTGCCATGGCAACGTATACCGTTAAGCCAATCAGGTTGAGGGTTTTGGTCGTCTATTAGTGGTGCAAAACTATCGATAGTACTATCGATAGTATCGATAGTCTCCAGAAATCTGACTATCGATAGTACAAAAACTATCGATAGTACTATCGATAGTCGACTATCGAAAAACTATCGATAGTACTATCGATAGTCGACTATCGAAAAACTATCAATAGTACTATCGATAGTAGACTATCGAAAAACTATCGATAGTACTATCGATAGTCGACGATCGAAAAACTATCGATAGTACTATCGATAGTCGACTATCGAAAAACTATCGATAGTACCATCGATAGTTGACTATCGAAAAACTATCGATAGTCGACTATCGGAGAATTATCGTTAATCGACTATCGGAAAACTATCGATAGTCCACTATCGTAAACCTATCGATAGTACTGTCGACAGTTTACTATCGGTAGTTTTGCGACACCAGTAGTTTGCGTCGCTCCCTCTTCTCTTTTTCTCGCTTTATTTCTTCAAATGGGACACCAACTAGCCCAAGCACTTACCATCCCAACTTTGGTTCACCTTTCAGTGATGACAAAGACGGGAGTTGGGGCGAAGAGAGGAGGAAGGGAGGCGAGCGGCGGTGCGGCAACTGTGTTCGCTCCGCACGAGAATACTACCAATACTACTACAAATGCGCGCCAAACCGCGGCGAGCATGCAGACTGCGGAGCATACGGCGCCAGCTTTGGCGGCACTAATGCCCTAATGCCCCTGAATAGAAATGTAGCGACATTTCCCTTCTCCTCTGACGCGCACACCTTTTAACTTTATGTTGTTCTTTTTTACACCCGCGCGTCGACTGTAGCGCCGCCTGGATCGGCCGAAGATAGCAGACGGTCTTCCTATACTTGAGTCAGAGCGCAGTCAAAGGCTGAAAGACACGCAAATAAATACATACAGGCTAAAAGCGCACTGTCACGGTCTACCAGCCTCGAAGAATGTGCTCAAAGAAAGACGATGAAAGCCGTGACGTTGCACAGTCGGCGTTATTTGATTGGCGACATGAGCTCATAGCATGCATTGCACTCCGACAGCATAGGCATTCCTTTTCTCTGCTCGTCCATCATTCACACTCTAAATTGTTATATTTTGCTATTTCACGCTTGCACGTCGACTGTAGCGCCGCCTGGATCGGCCCAAGATAGCAGGCGGCATTCTACAAAGGATGTCGCTACTTTTCCGTATAAAGGGGCTTTAGGCGACACTAGCTGGTGCCTTCCGTAAGGGTCGGCGCCCTTTCTACCGCGGAACAAACACAAAAAGAAAAACAAAAGTACCCCACTGTTGCAAACCTTAAAGGGAAACTGAAGCGGTTCTGTATCTGAGAAAAAACACTTCAATGGCCTTCATTCGGCCTCCAGAATCACGAATATCAATATTATTTTTCAATCCGGTGCACGGAGGCTGCATAAATTAATTTTTAATGTACCGCCGAAGCCCCTCCTTTCCGGGGCGCGACGTCACACTAGGAATTTTCAGAATCCCTGCTCTCGCGCATCTTCAGCGCCCTTCAAAGCTATGCACGCGCACTCTTGCTATTTTCAAAAAGGTCAGAAAGAGACGTCACGACTGGGGTCAGTGCGGAAAAATATACCTGTCAAGCTTGCAATTTCACGCGCTGGCCACACGTGCGGCACGCGCTTGACGGCCCAAAGATCCTAGTATGACGTCACGACTGGTCGGAGGTTTTTCGCGTTTTCTCGCGTTTAGTTACATCTTTGGAGAAAACGAACGTGATATTCAAATTCACGGGATAAAAATACGCCAGAATTCACTACTAACTTGTTTTTTTCAAGAAGTGTTTCAGCTTCCCCTTTAACTATGCGGTAGCCCACTGAATCTGGCTGGACCTCGAAGTAGTGGTGCAAAATTATCGATAGTACTATCGACAGTCTCGTAGCCGCCAAAAATCTGACTATCGATAGTAAAAAAAACTATCGATAGTACTATCGATAGTCGACTATCGAGAAACTATCGATAGTCGCCCAGGTAACAATTTATGTTGTGGAGACAGTCGGCGCAACAAAGTTTCGCAACATGGAAACATTTTTACTGCAATCGCGCAACAATGTTGTAGCAACAGTCATAACACTGCAGAAGTGTCCGCTGCTAAAGCACTGCGGCAACTGTGTCGGTCAACCGTTGATTGTTTCATGCTCGCAACAGTTACCGAAGCATTGCTTTTACCCAGCAAAATGTGTGCTGTCCTGATGTTGCTAAACTGTTCCCGTGGCAGATTCAAAAACAGTTTGCGTTTACACTGCCAGAATGCAGTCGCCAAACATTGCTTTCCAAAAGTGTTCCAACCGTAAACGACACAACAGTTTCGCGCTAGGTTGGGATAGATGTGTCGAGGAATTGTTGCGGAAACACTGGACACCATTGTTGGTTGACTGTTGCTCAAACCTATTCGGCAGACGTTGCGTGCCACAACGGGACTGCAGCTGTACATCAGTTTTTGCCAACTGTTGCCGCATGCATCTTCTCAACATTTGCACTGCATGACCAGGCAGCGCTCCTCGCGACAGTGCTTCCCCATGATCGAGGCAACAATGTCTTGCTTTTGTTGCTAGAGTCTGTCATGCCACAGCTGCGTGGCATAGTTTTGCGGGTGTTCCTCACTTGTCTCGCAACAATTAGGAAACAGTCGGGCAGCCTTTTGGTAACTATTGCGGGCACCTTACAGCGGAACAGTAGTACAGCTAACGTTACTAGAACTCAGTATACTGTCATGGAACATTCCCCAAAGAAGTTGCACCGATCCGTGCAATGGAACGCAACTATCGGCGATCCCAACGCCGCCATTTCTCCCGTCGCGGCCACTGAGGAAACTGCAGAGCTGTTTGAACTGGCTCAGAGTATCGCATTCGATAGCGTCAACTGTTACTCTTCTATTTTGGCTTTCATCGGCAATATCGTAGCCGAAATATACAAGGTAAAAGAGATATGGTAGCCAACCACTGTCTCTCATGCAGAAGTACCGTGAATAAATAGAGAAGTCAGCACGCACCCAGCTCGGGACGCGCTACCTGAAATCTCCGGTGAGCCATGGTTGTATAAAAACAATAGTAATTATGCCGCGAAACCTTGTAAACTATTTTTTTAAAAACCATCCCGTGCCTTCTATTTTGTACCAATCTCCAATAAAGGTTCCTACAAAAAGAGTTTATTTCCGTTTGTTTTTATGCAAAGAAGTAGCTTTCTTAAAGCATGCCCGCCAAAGATGTTACTCTTTCTGTGGATGCTAGTAGAGGGCGCCACCGCCGCGTTGTTTTGGAGTTCTCCGTCCCCGCAGGACCGCGGGGGGAAGGACGTAACTACCCATGTTCGCCCTGCTGCGAGTAAACTCCGCGCGTGCGCGCGCGTATGTGTGTGTGAGTGTGTGTACGCGCGCGCCCGCGCGCGCTTTGCTCTGCTTTGTTTTGGAATGGCACAGGTTTGTTACCCGTTTTTACACGTGTATCTTTCTGTTTTGAGTGTTTGAATTTATTTTCCTCTCCCGTATCCCTTTCCCTACTTGGCGGCGGGCTAGCTGCGTCTCATCAAGGGTCTCATCAACCTTTCTGCCTACCCTTGCACCCTGCCTAGTGGGTATCGCAATCTGTGCAAATAAAAATTATTATTATTATTATTATTATTATTATTATTATTATTATTATTATTATTATTATTATTATTATTATCGCCATTGTCGTCAGGTCTGTGGCTAAAACTACAGTCCTACAGTGGCGAAAACTCAAACGCTCCTTGCAACTAGTGAACACGGCCGTTCATTGGTTGTTGCCTTCTGGACGCAGCGGGAGACGCGACGCCTAGACGCAAAATATCTGGCTCCTCCAGATACGCCGGAATGCGCCTAAAAACGCTGCGTTTCGACCCGGCGCCGGAAGTGACGTCAAAACGCAGGCGCAGACGCGCGGCAGACGCGGAGAAAAACGCGCCATGTGGGCTAGCCTTTAGGCGAAGCTCTGTGCGACGACCGCCGTTTTGGTGGCATTTATATTAAAAAGAATTGTTCCGAAACCACATGTTTTAGGAGTATCATGAAACTGCCTATTATTCACGTGCTTTACTGCTGCTTGTAGTTCTCTAATTCGGTAAGTGGGGCGATAGCACCTTCCGCGCCGTTATGAGCACTATCACGCTACCATGGCGCTGAGACAAAAAATAACCACCGAATGACTCAGCTGAAAGTGACATCCTCAAAGATTAGCAGAGCATCCCACTCACGTAATACACCCCCCCCCTTTGCATTTATATTCATATTGTAATACGCTTAAAGGAGTCATGAAATTAGTTTTCATTCCTCCTTAGCTTTAATCCTCAACTCAAAAGCGGATTGAGAAATCACGTGGTCGTGACATGCTTTTGCATTGGTGCGATGACTCGAAGCTTTCACCGTGCTTTTTGAACACAACATATAACTTGTCATTCGCAAGTGATAATAAGTTCCGTCAGGGCCACGGTGTAAGATAATACTCTTCAGGTGAGGACAGCGCGCTCCTCGCGCAGTGCAGATAAAGTTCGGCGCCGGCAGAGGACTCGTCGGCCCGTGGGCACGGCAAAGACGGCTCGTGCCGCCTCATGCTCCACACGCGCAGAGCTCCAGCGAGGTTGTCGCTCGTGCAGAAAGACCAAGTTTTTCGTTCTCACACAGTTTCGCCGTTTGGCCGCCGGCGACGCTGTCAGCCGCGGGCACGGTGGCCGCGGAATAATGCAGCCTTTCAGATGCCCGTCGAACGAACACTATCTGATTCCTCGCGCCGCTCGTTCAGCCCCGCCGTCTCCTCACCTAAAGAGTATATCTTACACCGTGGTCAGGGCACTCATTGACCACGAACGCGAATCCAAATATTTGTTGACGAGCGCGTACATCCGAGTGACGCAGTTCTCGTGTGCAACGCGTGAGCTCGGGTCGGCTGACGTGCTTTGGGTACCGTTGACATGCTTTAGGTAACACTGACATTCTCTGAGTACAGCGGATGTATCACAGTGAAAAGGCGGAGAGCTTTCAAAGGAAATGAGGTACAAAATAGTCCCCTATATCTCCAAATGTTCGTAACCGAAAAGCTGGCTTTTGACTTTCTAACCTCTTTATTTTGGCCCACTAAACGATATATGAATAGTAAACCCCCAATGTAAAATCATTTGTCCCAGCCCAAAATTCACTTCATGTCGAATAAAAGGATAAAAGGCGCGAACAGAACAGGACGAAAAAAGAACCACGTACGACGCGGGCAATCGTCAACTTCCAACTGATTTAATAAAACACGAAACATTGTGAAACTGTCGATCCCCATCGCCTAAACACATGCAACAGATAAAGGTTCCTATCGCTCATCACACGCAGCCCTCAAGAAACACAGTTTCTTTGTTTAGCAGATAAAGGGACGGCTGCTTACGGATTTGTCAGGCGCTTTGTGTATACCGAAAGCTTCGATGTATCTCCTTTCCATCTTCTTCTTCCTCTCCTAATAGCCTTGTGTGCTCTAACAAAGTTTCACACCCGCATCGTTCGCAGTGCTCCGCAAGATGGTCACCCGAATCATTGCGTCCGACTAGCGTGTGTTCCCGCGCTCTCTTATTAAGGCATCGGCTGGTCTGACCGATGGAAACTTGTCCGCAACTAGAAGGAATCTCATAAACCAGCTTAGTCACGCCTTGTAATATTTGAATGGATTTGAACCAACTAGCCTAAAACCAAATTTTTATTTAATTTCGTGGCCCCTTTAAATCTGGAAATCAATAAGAGTAAAAGCACTTCGAAAAAAAAAAAAGCCTCGCAAAAAGCTGGAGCTTTTTCTTTCTTTTTTTTTTCCAAAGAGGGCAATGTAAATTATTTCGACCTGCAAGTTCGGAACTAAGAGTCGAATTTTAACATTCCCGTTTTTGTTTCGTGAAGCGGTCATAACATATGAACATGTCGGGACCACACCTAACCTTGTAATGCTCGTGTCCCACTATAGCGACAGACAGAAGCAAACCACAACGACAAGCCTCAAACCAGAGTCTTTCGCGATTCGGGAGTCTTTGTAGAATAAAGGATGCTATGCTGAAACACGAGCATCATGCACGCGAGGGTATCTTTGGCAGGCAATCGCTCGTGCTTACTTCACGTGCACCGAACGACTATACTTCGTTTCACATTATCTCCGAGCGAAGCCAAAGCTAGAAGCGCGAGACCAGCGCTTTTTGCGTTTCTCCCCAGCTCGCGCGCTCGAGCAAAGCCTGAACGCACGGAACTTTCGCGCTCGCGCTTCCAGCTTTGCCTTCGCTCGCGCATAAGGTGAAACGAGGTATAAACGCCTGCCAAAGGTACCACCGCGAGCATGCTGCGTGGGTTTGAGGCTTGTCACTGTCTTTTGTTTCTGTCTGTCGCTCTAGTGGGACACGGGCATAAACAACTCCGGAACGCAGCCCAGTGACGGAACCTTACATTATTTGTTACGTCCCTGTTTATGTTCTAAGTGAAACGGTGTTATCTATCTCATCCGGAAGAGCGTTTTAAAAGCAGCACTCAAAAAAAAAAGTTGCAGCAAAAAGGTTTATTTTTTATTTTTTATTTACATGAGAAACCAGAGAAGCACTGAAGAAGCTTTACACTGTAGCCAGCTGACATTATAATCGCTCGTTTGATTGCTATGTACACCTCAGATACAATAAATACAAGCTTGTTTTAGTGCATTGCCTACGAATGACAGACAGCTACTTTGACGAGCTCTGAGTGGGCGCTAAGCATAAATTAAATTTTCTTGCATGCTTTCCATAAGACAAGCGCAATCCATTATCGCTGTCCATAAATTGTATCCCTTTACAAGTGGAAGTTAGTTCATCGTTGCACAAAATCGCACTGAATTCCCGTTTTGCTACCAGAATATATATATATATATATATATATATATATATATATATATATATATATATATATATATATATATATAAATCACATACTTGGAAGGTTTAATTCAACATGTATAAGTTATACAGAAACCGCGACGTTTCGAAGGGGGACCCTTCTTCCTCTAGCGGGACTTGAAAAGTGAGACCTCAAATATCGAGCGAAATACCGCAGAAGCAAGAAAAATAAAAAAGCAAAAAATACATAGAATACAAAGATACAAAGATAAAAATAAAAATTCAAACAGCAAACGCGAAACATGGACGAGACCAGTGACACCCACGACCTTGTGTGGCACGCAGGGCACAAAGGCGGGCGGTCCGAACCGGGCACACTCGTAATTGCCCGCCGCGGGCCAACTCCGGACAGCGATCGCGCCGTCGCGGCCCCCTCCAGTTAAGTCTGGTCAAGGGCGCCCACGATCACCCGGTGCATTGCACACGGCAGTCGCGGAATATGATGATTGACGGGCATGCAATTTTGAGAGAGAATGTAAAACAGGAGGACCATAAAGTAGGGCTGGACATTTGATCGATTAACCTATCGATTAATGGATTAATGCTTTAATCGCGATTAATCTTTTTAACCGGTTAATCAATAATATTTTAACGAACCAAAATAAAGTAAAAAGTAAGCGCTTTCACCACGCAGACAAGGACGGGAACACCTCTATGAAGGGCAAACTTTAGGTCAAAATTTAGCCTAAAGTAAACTGTAGGGGGAAGATTTGTAACTCCTGACAAGGTGCAGAAGGTTACACGTCTCCCGGCCACTTCAACAGCGTTTGAGTGTCCGTTTAGCGCAGCAGAGAGAGACTATAGTGTGAACAATCAAAGGAGGTTGCTCTTGCCGGATAATATCACCGAACCGTTTGCCTCATGCAGCTGAAGTAATAATGTGTCAGTGCCTTCGAACTGTTCTTAACTACACATCAAGGTTGGTTCATAATAAAACTTGTGTATTAGGCCCTTTACCTCATGTTCAGCAAGGGCAAAATCAGAAAACAAATATTATTTTTTGACTTATTAAAAATATTATGCATGGAAATTAACGAGACCGATTAATCGATTAATTAATCGATTAAAAGGTGGCGATTAATCGGGTTAAAACTTTTAATCGACGCCCAGCCCTACCATAAAGGCGACCAACTCGCCGCAGAAAACAACTGTCCGGTATCGGTAAGCGCCAAGCCGCGCCGCACTGCCCCGAGGAGGCGCCGCACTGCCCCGAGGAGGCGACACCCCCCCCCCCCTCCCACTGTCTTTTTGCCTGTGTCAAGACGACTGCTAAAAGCAAACAGTTAGTTTCATTCGCCTAGAGCATTCCGTTTTTTTTTTTTTTCAGCTTACTTTGAGATAGCTGGGACACCCTGTAAATGCATTCAAATGCGATTGCTTCCACCGACGTAGATTTATTTGACGACGCTGCAAGCGGGAACCTCTCTTCCGGTCTTGACTGTAGAGTGACGCCAGGGCTTGCGAGTTTTGCAATATAAAATGAAGGGTGAAGAGGGCGACTTTTTGATTTTTCTATTTAGGACAAAGGGGAAACAGTTTGCGAAAAAATTAACCAGGAGTTCACAACCTCTGCTGGTCCAGACAGCGCCTTAGCCGTTAAGGCGTTGCACCGGACAGACAGAGCTTGTGGGTTCAATTACCGCTCGTGGGCATTCCCCCATCTCCCGACCCAGTGACCTTGCCCGCAAGGGCTCTTCTGAGTCTTCTCACCCCCGCTCGGGGGACGGCGACTTGCTCTGCGCTATGCCATGCTCTGCGGTTAGCGGGGTTCGTGACACAGAGCACAAAGACCGATGCCGCCTTCCGAAAACTCGTCGAAGCTGGATGAGACATCCGGGGAGCCCCTAATTGGAAAGCACCAAGGCTGGCGGGGTCGAAAAGCTATTACCTCTCGAAGGGGATCTTTCCCGCCATCCCTACACAGGGGAAGAGAGGTCTCCATGATAGTGTATGCAGGCAGCAGGCGCCGGCTTTTACTTTTTCGCCCCATGGTCTTGGAGTTGCCGCGTCGTCCGCGGTTTCCTGACACTTTGCTTTACTTCGTAATTTTTTCTGGAATTTCACGGACGAAGGTTGTGCCGCAATCCGGTGGGTAATCTGCACTTTGGCGCAGTCCGGCACGACGAAGCTCGCAGAGGCGTGGGAGCACCTGAGGTCGGTTGCTTGCGATGGATTCTGTCTCGACGTGGCCGCGGTGCTCCAGAGGCGGTGGTTGTTAGCTTCAGACGCTGTCGCGTCACGGACGGTCGACGCACTGGGGTATTCCGGCAGAGGAAGACCGCACAGAGTAGCATCACAGAAGCAGGTGACGTTCCGTGTCCAGACGGGACTTCCCCTTTACCGCGGTGCCCGAGGTTACGCCCGGAGCCGATAGGAAGAGCGGGTTGCGCTCTCGAACCTCCCAAGTCGACTGCCGCGCCGTTTCCCAGTTTCAACCGAACGGTGCTCTTTGCTATAAAGTAAACAAAACACACCCGCTCCCCTACAATCGCGACACACTCGCACACACACGACACACAAAAAAAAGACTGTCACTGCGGCGAAGACACTCGTTGCCCCCAGCTCCAAACAAAGTCAATACCAAAAACGCTCAACTGGGGCATCTCGCAAACTCGTTTCCGGATTCTAAGAAGTGGCAGCCGCAGCGCCCAAGCATCGAGCGAGAGCGTCCCTCGAACGGGAGTCGCAGAGGCCATAAACAAGTCAAGTTAGGGTCCCAGTCGGGACCGGCGAGGTGCTAACTAGCGCAAACCAGGGAGTGCCACACCAGCCGCGGCGAGTCGGCGGCCACATGGCCCCGCAGGCAGCCGACGCGGCGCCCTTTACAATACGCGTGGCCCGGCGGGACCAGGCCGGTTTTTGTGACAGGAAAACACGCCGGAAAAAGAAGATTCAATCGCCACACGTCGACGATACAATACGCGAAATCCCACATGTGAAATAAGGAAACAATGCGAAAGATCCTTGCTTTTTTCAGTATGTCAAAATGGTGAAAAAGGAGGCAGGAGAACGGACTGGTACGGGCTGGAAGCGGTCTCCAGCTCTCAAGTGCCCCCCCCCCGAATATCGGGGGGGGGGGTTCTGACCCCCAAACTGCCCCCCCCTGGCTACGCCACTGCGCGCACCAATTGCCAGAGAGATCGACGGTCACGTTGGCCACAAAATCGTTTAAAATTTTTATGACTAGGCTTCACAAATATTGCAACGCGCCCCCTCCTATTATTTAGACTCCTTGACGTTAGCCATAAATCGCTACCTGTTGCAGTCGTGGAACAGATTTGTCGCGGCTATTTCTCGCAGCAGCAAGATGTAATCCACCCTTCAGAACCACGATCGCGAAGCACACAGACCGGACTGGCACGGCGTGGCGGCCATCGGACTGGCGGATCGCGAAGCACACAGACCGGACTGGCGCGGCGTGGCGGCCATCGGACGGCGTGGCGGTCGCCGGCCACCGGACTGGCGCGGCGTGGCGGGATAAGGGCTGGCTTTCCCAGCCCTTATCCCGCCAAGACTGGTCTCACGAGACCCACGCTAGCACGCCGCGCTACGCACCTCGCTATTTTGGTCCGATAGCGCGCCTCTGCTAGCCTCCGCAGCTCCGCAGTGTTTCCACTAGCAGCGCGCATTCGCAGTAGCGTCGTCGCTCTAGCGTAAGCGTAGCGGGAGAGCCAAAACGATTTACTAAAACACAATATCTTCGTCGCTGAAGATTTTCTTTTCCCGTCGGGACGGCAAAAACGGTCTTCTTTCGCAATGCTTTTTGTGCAATCCTTAGCACTGCATGATGGCATCGCGTTGTCGTCAAGGTCCTGGTAAAAAAGAAAAAAAAGAAAAAAGAAAACGGCCGAACCGTAAGCAAAGGAGCCACCGCTACGCCTCGCCCAGTGATGGCGTTGGTTTCTAGCAGACCAGCGAATCGCGGACCAGCGAATCACGCGGGGTCATAAGAACGCAACGGTCACGTGTCGCCCCCGATCCAATTGAAGCGAGGGAAAAAAGAACTTTTTGAGAGGGAAAGGGCACGGGTTAGGAGGAAGTTCTCTTCCCCATTTCAGACAATGATTTGCGTTACCTTTCAGTCTCGGTGGACTCTAACTTCCCAGGTAAGAGTGAGTTTCCCAACCCCAGAAGGCAACGCGCTGCCTTTCCTCGCCTCCATCTTTTCTTCGGCTACATCATGACACAAGAGAGCAAGGAATCTCCATCCGTCCGTTGTTTCCAACAGCGTGTCCCATAATGCCTCTCCGCGCCTGTCTGCTCCCGCAGGCGGTCGTTGATACACCTGCCTGCCAGTCCGGCCTATGCATCCTCCACCGCAGGTGAACGGGATAGAGTAGACCCTCTCTTGTTTACAGCGGACGAACTGATGCCCGCGCATCTTAGAGCAGGTCTTATTTAGGGGAGTGCAATTAGCCATTTTGTTAACTGAGTTTGAATTTGCAGCGGAACGCCACCCCTACTTCGAATCTAGACGCGAGCGCTTTTAGCCGATGCGCTGTGTTGTGTATATAAGCAATGACGGTCACTTTTCCCTTCCCTTGCCTGGGTGCCGGTGTTGGAGTAGGAGGGGCGAAACTTATCCTCTTGAGCGAGTTGTCCAGCAAGTTGTCGGGAAAGCCGGCCTTCCTCAAACTCCGCGTCTGCAGCCGGACACTATTCTCCGCATAACGGGGGCAGGATCTAGAACGCGCTGACGTCATAAGGGACCTGACAAGCCCTGGTTTAATTAACGGTCTTAGAGTGAGCGCTAGCGAAATGCGGAACTGGCTTCTTCTGTCCTTTGCCTAAACTCCCAGCAGATTCCCCGGGATGGATCGCCAAACGAAGGTCTAAGTACCGGTCTAAGAATTGGAGAGTTCCGTCGGAGGTGTCCTCCTTTTTAAAGACGAGGCCTGCGGGACCCGACGAGAAGGCCTGCAGGATAGTCTCAGGGTCTGTCTGCTCTTCATGCATGATTAGGTAGTCATCTACATAACGGTACGGCCAGCAGCCCGGCGCGGAATCATTGAGTCGCTCCCTGATTCCCCGATTTACGTACGTGAGAAATAAATTGAGCATAGTTGCAAACTAGAGACTGGGGGGGGGGGGGGTAACGAACAAAAGACAAAACACTGAACAAAACAGACGAAGTCTCAAACGAAAAAAAAATTGGCTTGCTTTGTACTGTTTATACAGCCTTGAGCTGAGACGGGTTAGCCCTATGGTGCCTACATGTTTTTGCTCAGCTTTAGAGTGGCGCTAGCTTCTTGTTACCCTTTCAGATATACTCTCCCACCGCCAATTTTTTCCACTTCTTATTTCGCTAAACGTAAAGAACGTTGAATTCCTGTAGTCTCAAAACACCGGCAACACTGTGAGACCACTTCCGTTTCCCTTCACGAGAGGAGTCGGAGACTCAGCGGGATGGCGGTCGTGGTGGCTGTCGCTCTCTTTATTCGGGTGTTTCATATTTGGAAGTTGCGAGCAGGAAGTGTGCTTTGCTTTTAACGAAACGCGAGTTCCCGCGACAAAATAAAACGCATCAGAGCGGCATCGGACGCCGGAGCCTCGCCGTTGGAACTAGAGCGGTGGGCGCTCAATAGCGCTGACGACAATTAGCGGCGTAGTGCGAGCACAGGACCGGCGAGTGTAACGAAATGGTCGACGAAAACAGCGCAGGTTGTCATGGTGACGAGGTAGGCAACACCGGTTTGTCGGCAACAGGTATCAAAAACGTTGTCGCCACCCTAAACAGCGGAGCGGCGGAAACATGTAGGCACCCTAGTTAGCCCACTCGGCCACTTCCTCAGCTAAAAACTTCATTTCACAGGACAAACTTATATGTCACTCGCTGCCCTTTGTCCCCCTCTTTTCTTGGGTTTACTACAGTTGATCGAATGCCAATTCATCGAAGCACGTTTTAGAGAACGGGCTCGTTTTATCGAAGCACGGTTTAGAGAAAGAAGAGACTCAGTTTAGAGAAACGCCGTTTATCGAAAAGGCCGTTTATCGAAAACGCCGTTTATCGAAAAAATTCATACTCCGGCAGTACTCACTTTTTAACTTAAATCATAGCCTATTATACCGGATGTTTCTGCAAATAATTTCAGAAAGCCTTAAAACTTGGGTGGTTACGGAAATAATAATCTCTTTTTGGGAACTAACTACAAGCCAAGCGAACATAAAAAATTACACACAAAAAAATACTAATTATAGTCCGTCGCAACTCAAGAAGGTAGGGCGAGAGTAAGACGGGCCAGGAGGAGGAAGCAGACGGAACGCTAAAGAGTGAAGGAGGTTTCCCCTCTCTTCTTCAGCGTTCTGTCTGCTTTCTCCTCCCCGGCCCGTTTTACCCTCGCCCTACCTTCTTGAGTTGCAACGGATTATAGCAAGCTATTTTTTTTTCAATTGACTCTTTAATTAGTGAGATTAAAGGAAAGCTGAAACACTTCTTGAAAAAAAAAAAAACGAGATAGAGGTGAATTTTGTCGTATT
>JAZHYW010021314.1:0-13662 GCA_037355805.1 Ixodes ricinus
TATTATGCGCATGCTTTCTAATTTTGTTTGCAAGAAATATATTTAAATTTGACCCATAAATACCTTACAACAAAAATATAAATAACTATTGTATAATTTCAAGGCTTTCAATTTGATTTATTTAAAAGAGTCTATACATCTAGAAAGAGTTTAATTATCTGCATTCATGCGAATTTTCAATGCTTGTCACTGCAGATCTGCGAGGCGACGGAGGCGGTTTCAAGACCTAAAAATCGGACTCGCTTTGTTTAGTTTGGAATCAGAAGACTCCGAAAGGAGGTGCGCTAATCAGCATAATTTCAGGCATGCCACAGGTTACTGGCGAGCCATTTGGGTTTCATATTATTTCAAAAATAAGGTTTCTCATTCCAACTTTCTCAAGTCAAATCCACGGTGTCCAACCCGGTGAAACACCCATAATTATGTTTTATTTTGAATAAAAGTAATTTTCACCGCAGGTGTCCTGTTTTGTTAACAACTGTACACTTCTGAAGAACCGTAGTAAAAGGAACGGCTCCTTGGGAACATGACTATTACCCCTTAATGTGTTGAGATAAGATATATGTTCCCGCACCTTAGATTTGCTTTAGGCTATTTTATCAAGGCACGTTTTAAACACAAACTATATTACTTCTTCCTGCGACAGCCTAATCTTGTAAGAGCTACTTGGCGAAGCGAGTGAATAAGGTAAGTAATGGGGTGACCTCTCTTTATTCTTGATGTGAAAAATGTCTGTTAGATTCAAGTGAACAGCCGCAAGTAGTTTTGCAGTTCATGAAATTGCGCGTTTTTTTGAGCCTGAAGTTGCACGCCCGCTTCACTGGCGTGTTAGTTTTCTGTTTTTTTCATTTCTGAAAATGTTCTGACCCACACTCTTCAAAAACAGTACATACAGTCCTCCCAGAGCTTCTAACGCTCTTCTAACCTTCCCAGGTAGCACATTACTCTGGGCGAAAAATTGGGCAATTTTTTTTTTACAATTTCGTGGCTCGAGAAACCCGAATAATGCCAGAGCGGGCCAAAATCTCACCTTTCACCAAAGTTTTGGAATTGTGGTCTAATTCGTCAAATACGTTCGAGAGTCAGACCTCACTTTCTGGTAGTTCGGCTGTAACCTTGTTTCTTTTGGCCAAAATCTCCAAACCAGTGGCATGTTAGGTTTACTGCCTAATATGTAGGCGCTCATGTCACATATTTGGACCCAAATTGCAGAAGAATTGCAAAAGGTGGTCGTCACTTCCCGAGAATATCGATGTCATGCTGCAGCTATGTGCCAACACCGCCAAACAAGTACCAATGATAGATTTACTGCCTGAGAATTCGGCTCTCACCTGAAATTTCTGGCCAAAATCACCGAACAAAGTCCGAAGTAAGGCTTCATTTCCTTATAGTTAAGTTGTAATCTTGAAATTTTAGGCCATAAATTGCCTAACAATGGCCAGAGCATGGCTTAGTGCGGGAAGTTCTGTGGTCATCTGGCGTCTTTGATTCAAACTCACAAAACAAAAGTCAGATTCGGGCTTCAATGTCTGGCAGTACGGTTTGCATCTGGCATCTTTCTACCTCAATACTTTACAAATGCCAGAGTTAAGTAACAAGGAGGTCCCATTTGGCTGGTTCATTTATGTTTGGAAATAAATGACGGCTTGTCTTCTACTCCATCTAATAAATAAATAGGTTTAATTCTGCTTGGAAACATTTATCTTACTTTAGGTGTTTCTTAATTTCTCCGGCCTGATAGTGTGGTCTGGCCGCGGCTAGACCACAAAATTGTGATTGTGTGAATTTTGCGAAGCACTGGCTTTCTGTGTGAAGATTTATGTCTCTACTTGCTTAGGGACTCAGTCTGGAAGGAAAAAAGTATGCACCTGAGCGTGTTTTTTACGTTGAAGTTGCACAAAGAGTCGATGACATTTGGCGCCTTTTTTAAAGTGGCACTTTACATCCCTCAAGCTACAAGACACTTTTAGCGTTGCACTTGAATGATCGTGGTCGAGGTTTTGACTGCGGAAAACCCGGCTCATGTAACGGTGTGTCTGTTGGCGTCGAAGATCTCTTTTATGGTATTCGGCACCAGGATATATTGGGGCTGTCAAGGATGGTATTGAGTCATCCGGACATGGGTCTTTCCATAACGTTTTGCGATAAAAATTTCTTCAAACTGTTTTGTTTTTTATCTTTGGTTTATATATGCTGTGCATGCAGATGCACTGCTTTTGCAGAAGCTGGGTGTATGGTTCGGGGTTATCGTTCCTCCTATCCCCTAGTGAAAATTTTCCTTTTAGAGCGCAGCTCTTAGGCGCCCGTTTCCGGCTTGAGCGGCGTCGCCGTCGGCGTCGGCGTCGCCGTCGGCGTCGGCGTAACCGCGCGGTGCATGTCGGGACATGTCGCGGGGGTCACGTGACCCCCGTCCCGACATGTTGAGACATGTCAGGGGGTCACGTGACCCCCCCCGAGGCCACGTGCGATGCATGTTGGGACATGTCGCGGGGGCGTGACCCCCCCATCCCGACATGTTGGGACATGTCGGGGGGGGGTCACGTGACCCCCCCCCCCCGAGGCCACGCACGGTGCATGTTGGGACATGTCGCGGGGGTCACGTGACCCCCCTCCCAACATGTTGGGACATGTCTGGGGGGGTCACGTGACCCTCGAGGGGGTCACCTGACCTCGGGAAGGGGAATCACGTGACCCCCCCCCCCCCCGAGGTCACGTGACCCCCCCCCGAAGGAGAAGGAGGGGTATACCCTCCGCTGAGTACCCTTCCCTCCTCCTACTCCTCAGGAGCTGCGCTCCAATTCGGTGTTACAGGGAGTTGTAAACGGCTTT
Source organism: Ixodes ricinus (assembly GCA_037355805.1). Taxonomy (NCBI): domain Eukaryota; kingdom Metazoa; phylum Arthropoda; class Arachnida; order Ixodida; family Ixodidae; genus Ixodes; species Ixodes ricinus. Next base: position 2,830 of record JAZHYW010021314.1, read on the forward strand.
CACTTTTTTTGTTTTATAGAGCTATTGAAGTCGATCTTGGAAAAGTGCGATTCCTGTTTTTAGAAACTTCTACGATTTTCAGGTTTTATTTAAGAAAGTATCAAGTGAAAGTACGGATGATTGCATCGAGAACATGTTCTGTGCATTCAAATCCAAGCTGATGTGGTTTTGAATTTCACAAGGGAAACCTAGTAGACTTAAAGCTACAGTTTTTAGATATTAACCTTAGCTTTAACGAGGATCGTTTCTGTTGGCGGTACTGTCCGAGGTAAAATAAAGTGTTTTGCTTTTTGACTCGAGCCATTCGAAGGTTGTTTAGGGGGATTCAACCGCTCGTCACTCAATGGGCAAATTTCGCTACACAAACCTGAGTTTCAGGAATGCACGATGGTATTCATTCTTTTGGAGGTTACTTATGATAACGTAATGAAGGTTGTACGGCCCTTGGATTTTTCTTTTAGAGCGCTGGAGATTTTTAATAAAATGCAGAAATATGACCGTTTTGACTGTTTTTAGCGCGTTTTGAGGCATTTTTGAAAATACAATTATTTAGAAGACAAACGTGACAAAACCCTTGGCCGTACGTACTAGGGGTGGCTCTAATCTTAATTTTAAGACCATTACGAGAAAGCAAAATATTGTTGTATTCGCGTATTTGTGTAAATAAAATCACCCTGTTAATTTTATTTCCAACTTGTTAAACGAGATGGCGACACTAGTACTAAATGCCTCAAAACGGAGATTTTCTTGCTGTTGCTGTTGTTGTTTTTCTCTCGAGCTCGAATTCGACCGCGATGTCTCGTTGCTCGGGGATCGGTAGCACGTGTAGCGAGAGCTCGCGCTGTAAAGCCCACTGATCGTGGATTCAATCCCCTGCCCCTGCCCGTTTCAATCTGGTTGAGCATCGTACCGGCGTGCTGTCATGTATCACTATTGCGTGATCCACGCTAAAGACGTCAGATAGGCAGCGGTATACTGCACTGTCTTTCATCTCCAACGAAGACACCAGGGCCGGCTTGCTAGAACCAGCGTCTCAGCTGAGAGTGGGTGAAAGAAAGCACTGCCAAAGCCAGTGCACGAGCTGAGCGGGACTCAAGCTGCGTCTCAAGACGCTCGCGCGCCCCAGCCTTTGCAGTGCTTTCTTTCACCCAGTCTCAGCTGAGACGCTGTTCTAGCAAGCCGGCCCTGATGCCCTGAGACCTGACTAACTTCCCGCTGTATAAACATAGACACAACAGAATTACAATAGACCATTTGCTATATTACCCAAGCATCAAGGAGAATGCAGGGATTGGTGTTCCACGCGCCACACGCGCAGCCTTCCCAGTATAAAAGTTTCGAAGTAAATAACCAAAATAAAGCGTTGACGAACGCGCGTGCAGGATGCCATTTGTTTTGGGTAATTTGCTTTAGAAAACTTACTACTGTTCAGGCCAGCGCGTGCGGCGCGTGGAACACCAATCCCTGCATTCTCCTTGATGCTTGGGTGATATAGCAATAGGTCTATTGCTGGCTCCGTTGGTCGACACTCTTTGAACGCTGCAAAAAAGTGTGACTATACTCCGTTTCACCTTATGTTGTACCGCAGAGAAGGCTAGAAGCGCGAGCTCATAGCGTTGGGAGCTGCTCTTAACGCACGAGAGCTTGTGCCGCCGAGATGTGCCCTAGAGCAAGGGGCTCGCGCTTGTAGCCTTTCCTGCGGTACGTCATAAGGTGAAACAGAGTATAGTCATCAGCAGATTCCTAGCGAAAGGCCTGATAAGGCTCTGAAGGCGATACTTTTGTTGATTCTATATTTTCGTGTGTGTATGTTGGCGCGCGTGGTCAAACGCTTGCATTCGCTACAAGCGTGGCACGTAGGCACCCTAAGATCGTGCAAGGTTGAACAGAGATATCCTAATATAAAGGGTGCCTCAATGTCCTTCTGCTTAGGGTGTTGCCACCCTTTGTAGTATACCCGATGCCGACAGAACGCGCTCATGGGTAAAATACAAATAAATCAACGAAAACAAAATGTCGCCATAGCGCAGTCAGCGCCACAAACGCGTGCCGGGACACGCTCTTTCACGCGCTTCTGAACAAAAATAAATAAACATAAAAGTGTGGGACGAAATGGCCAGATGCCTCCAGCCCACGGTGCTCCAGCCTAAGCAAAGCGCACATAAAGGCATCCTACTAATATATATTTGGAAATAAAAAAAATATAGTCGAATGAGTTGCAAAGAAGGGTAAAATACTTATTCCAAACAACATTTATTTTATGAAACATTATTTCAGATATTTTCATTCTCCATAGACCTTGTTTGGTGGCTAGTGGATATGAAAAACAAGAAAAGAAGAATGATTTCTATTATTTTGAACAATTACAATAAATTTTCTTAACCAACTAACAGGTGCTTACTCTGAGATGCAAATTGAATTTTGACGTTAGTGTTCTGGCGCCCGAAACAATTTTTTCTAAATTTAACACTTCCCGTTTTGCGGATTACTAAGAAAACCAAACGGGCCATCAATAGCTAGAAAATACGTTTCTACCTAAAGTAAGGCGTACGTTTTTTTTTCTCTTTATTTTTCTAATTTTTAGGCAAACTCAAATGAACCTCGATATAACTTTAGTGTCTTCATAAATAACCTCGGGCATTCACTATGCTATTGTCCGTTATGAACACCTCTTTCAACAGTGATCTTACTATGTCACGGTGGAATGAAGCGGTGCTATCTTACCTGTCTGGAAACGAACTGGGGTGTGTGTATGCTTATACAGCTTAGTGGAGGGGTGGCCAGGCTGACCCGGCCTAAGAGCCGCATACAAAACCACAAAACTTCCAAGAGCCGCTTTGGGGGGAGGGGGGGGGATTTTTGTCCAGAGGAATAAACGAAACTCGAACTACCTTCGATCTATCCGAATCAAAAACAGTCCGAGTGTACATAAGCTGGAAGTAGCACACGACTACCACACCGCAACCTGCCTTTCGATTCAAAACCCGTTCTATTTCTCTTTTGGGGAAGTGCTCGTGTGACCGGGAGGGAGGCGGGTGTGTGTGTGTGTGTGGGGGGGGGGGGGGGGGCGAGGGAGCCGCATGCTGCTCGCGAGCCGCAGATTGGCCACCCCTGGCCAAGAACGTAGTCTGCCTCAACGGGCGACTTGTCTCCCAGCGCTGTATGTGAGAAATTTAGCCAGTGCAGTACAACCGCTAGCCTGGGGTCTTTAACGTGCATCACGCAGTAGTGATAAACGACCGCACGCCGGTATGATGCTCATCCAGATCGAAACGGACAGGGGTGCCAAAAGCAAATTGTTGTGTGTATGTTTATACAGCCGGAAGTTAGTCTGCCTCAGTCGGCGTCTGGTGTCTCAGCTATAGATGAGCAATTTAGCCAGTGCGGTACAACCGCTAACCTGGGGTCTTTAACGTGCACCACACAGTAGTGATACACGACCGCACGCCGGTACGATGCTCATCCAGATCGAAACGGGCAGGGGTTGCGATTGAACCCAGGATCCCTGTGTTATACAGCGCGAGCTTTCGCTCCACGTGCTCCAAGCTGGTGTGCTCTAGCCCACTCGGCCACCGATCCATTTTTTTTTCGTTTTTGCACGTGGCCACCGATCCCTCTTTATCTGTCTGGACCACCGTGGTCTGGACTATAGCCCTTTCGATATGTTCGCGTTTGTCTTGCAAGTGGTGTCAAATGAGCCAGTGCACGAGGCCTATACTCTGTTTCATACCTAGCGTGCAGCGCTGTCAAAGCTATTGGCGCGACGCGTAGCTTCATCTATGGTTTTGTTTGCGCGAGAACGCGTGCGAATGATCAACGAGATCAAGTCCCGCGCTCGCGCAGTGGCTGACAGCGTTGCACGCTAAGTATGAAACGGAGTATAGGGTGCCTACATGTCTGTCTGTCTCAGGGTGAAGACATCTATTGTTGCACTGAATGTGCCAGCGCGTGACGCTCTCGCGCACTCGGTGCGTGACTTAGGCGCTAAAATGGCGTCTCTGCATTAGCCGAAGCTACGCGCTCGAGCTGATTGACACCGGATTGCGCGTACTTCAAAATGCATAAAAAACGATTGGGCGTAACAATGGCTGAGATGTCACCACTCAAGCAAAAGCGCGTGTGTATGAAGGCACTCTACGAGGCCCAGAGCCGTATATTAGGAGAGTTTGGACAATAGGCGGAGCAAAGGCCGCCGCCAGCGCCGAAGATTCCCCCGCGCTTAGAGCGTAAAGCCAAATTTGTGACTCAGCGTCGACCAATCAGGAGACCTCTACTCCATCTCACAAATGTCTGCAGTGAAGACAAAGGTACAGGCGCGTGAGCCTAGCTCAGCGAAACGCTTTTGTTTGTACGAGACCTCGTGCATAGGAGGCACCTTCCAAAGCCACTGCGCTCGTGCCCATGCCTTTGTCTGCACTGCGTAGAACAGCGTCCTGAGACTGGCTGAAAGAAAGCAGTGCAAAGGGTGGGGTGCGCGAGCGTCTTGAGACGCGGAGTCCCGCTCGGCACGGCTCAAATTATACTTCGTTTCACTTTATCTGCGAGCAGAAGCCAAAGCTAGAAGCGCGAGACCAGCGCTTTTGCATTTCTCCCCAGCTCGCGCGCTCGAGCAAAGCCTGAACGCACGGAGCTTCCGTGTTCGCGCTGTCCATTTGCCTTCGCTGCACATAAGGTGAAACGGAGTATACAAGTCGTGTCACATATTTAGATCACACGACCACCGCTAGGAGCTGTTTCGCGACCTGTGGTTGGCCCCGAGATGCTCGCCTATGTCAGACCAATGTATGGCCAAACTCTCTCAATAAACGCAGCTCTGCGAGGCCCGTATCTCGAGCGGCCCCTGGAAGCAGTTATCGGCGCAGTACTGAAATGAGCGGCCCTTCGAAACGAATGGCAGCGGAGCACCCGCTCCTCGCACGTGTCTTGCGCATTTCCACAACAATGGTTGGCGGTACTTGTAAGCGTGTCAAATGAATTTAGTCTGCACTTGCCGGCAGCGCCTTCAACTTATGGAATTTACGAGGATAACTCGAGTGCAACATGGCTTTTTGTATTTGAGTGGTTCTTTTTCGCTGACAGGAAGACTGACGGAAAGTGTCCTTTCTTGCCATACCCGTTGCCAATCTTGTCAGCTGCTGTACACTTGGCGCGCGATTGTGGACGAGTAGTAGAGCCGCGCCACTTGCTTGGACAGAGAACTCCTTGGTACAGTTAACGGGTGGGAAAATGTTGCTTCTTGTTGCTTGTGACTCGACGCGCCGACAGTGTGGACCTCTTCGACCGAGGTCCAAACCTCTGGACGTGCAGAAGTGTGGACCTCGCCGCACAGAAGTGTGGACCTCGCCACTAAATGAGCTATGCTTATGGTCAGCACTCTATTCCCCAATATTGCTGTGGGCGCCGCCATCTTGGTGCTTGTACAGAGCAGACGCAACTGCCAATCGTCATGATTCAAAAGTGCGACTTCCTCGGCATTTGATTCGTTGTTAGGAAGCTCATGTAATATTGCTGTATCTGTCGCCAAGCGTCTAAACATTTGTGGAGGACGTAAAAGCGTTTCCTGTTATTTCAGATATATTTTCAGATAACTGTCAGCCATGAATTTAGGGAACAATATGAACAAGTGTCGTTACCCTGAAGCGTGGCTTATTTAGTATCACTAGGAAAGATTATGGCGGAAAAGCGCGGCACTAAGCTAGATTTCAAACGCCATGTCCTTCTATATATTGTGCCACTAAATAAATCACGCTTCAAGTAACGACACTTGTTCATATTGTAGCTTAAAATCATGGTTGCCAACGCAGCTCATTTAGTGGCTCTAGTTCTTCTCAGAAGTGGCACGCGGCACGTGCCTCGAGCATTTCCACAAAAATGTTTGGCGCCACTTTTCCCAGGAGAGATGGGCTTTACTTCACACAACCTGGGAGCGGGTTTAGCAAACCAGTATTCAGACGAAGAGCGGGCTGATATAGGACATAGGAAGTGCTAAACTGCTACTTTATTTCGCTTTTGTTTTGTATAGCTTTAAAGTAAGCCCTAAAAGAAAGTGAATATTTTTTTCTTGCGAAACAACGTTTGCGTGTTCAATCTGGTGGTGCAAACGGCCGCAACGCCGCACCTTGTACTTTCGATAATTTCGAACGTGAATGGAACTTTGAATTCATTCGGAAATCAGAGCTTATTCTACATTTTGTAAGCCACCGTAATCTACGTATGTGCACCTAGGGTGTCTACATGTTTGTCTGTCTCAGGGTGAAGACATCCATTGTTGCCCTGAATGTGCAAGCGCGTGACGCTCTCGCGCACTCGGTGCCTGACTTGGGCGGTAAAATGGCGTCTATGCATTAGCCGAAAGCTACGCGCTCGAGCTTAGTGACTACCGGATTGCGCGCGCTTCAAAATGCATGAAAAAACGATTGAGCGGAAAGATGGCCGAGATGTCACCACTCAGCAAAGCGCGCGTGTGTATGAAGGCACTCTAGTACCCCTCGAATCTCGCGCCGCCTGTTGGACGCTTCCTGCAGCGGCGGACGCGAAACGAAGAAGGTCTAGCTCGATATCAGGCGAACAGCACGTGGCCCGAGCCCACCTCGAGCGCCCGTGACTTCATACGCAGCTGCGAACATGCAACTCGTTTGCTACGGAAAAATTCTGCGCCATCTATGAGGAAAAGGGTACAAAAAAATAGCTGTTGAATTTTCCTTAAGAGCAAAGATGTTCATGTTCGATTCTTAGCTAATCCTTTTCATCACCGTCATGGTGACGGTGATGAAAGCAGACAGTCTTTATATTGCGGAAGAACGCTGCGATGGGGGTCGGGGCCGAGTGGGCTAGCGCACACCAGCTCGGAGCACGTGGAGCGAAAGCTCGCCCTGCAGAACCCAGGGATCCTGAGTTCAATCCCCACCCCTGCCCGTTTCAATCTGGATGAGCATCGTACCGGCGTGCGGTCGTGTATCACTACTGCGTGGTGCGCGTTAAAGACCCCAGGATAGCAGTCGTAACGCACTGGCTAAATTGCTCATCATACAGCGAGTGACTCGTCGCAAGTTTGAAATGGCTGACCAACTACACTCTGTATAAAATCCACACAACCGCAATTACTATAATAACGCTACGGCGCATCGATACCAGGAGTGTAGCGAGGCCCTTCCAGGCATACTTTTTAATGGGCGGAACGTGAACAAGAAGAGTTCAAAATGGGGACATAACGCAGATGGCTGCTTTTCTCCAGCGCCTCATCTTTTTACGAGCCTTGCACGAAAAGTGTATTTTTAGTCCGGAGTTTGGAGATAGCTTTTGTCTTTTCTTTAGAACAGCACGGCTCCTAAGGTATTTTTGTGTCAGAAGGAAATACCCTAACTATGGGTTGATGTAAAACTTCACCCACTGACAGCTGTACTCCGCTAATCATTAAGCTGATACTGCAGCCAATGCTACAAACATAAGAAATAGATTTCGCGCCTTTGCAGTGTTCTTCCGCAGAATGAGCGCTCGCGTTATAAATGCTGTCTCAATGTCCGGGGAGCGGGCAGGCTCGCGCTTCTCACTTTGGCAGCAGTCTGAGCCGAGGGATTTCTCCTCGGCACGCGAATTTCGTGACGAAAAACGTCAGGCTTGGCGATGTGCAAAAGCCTCGCGTTTTCGTCTCGTGATGCGCGCGTGCCGGGGAGAAATCCCGGGATTTCTCCCAGGCACGCGCATCGCACGACGAAAACGTCAAGCTTTGCAATGTGCAAAAGCCTCGCGTTTTCATTTCGTGATGCGTGCGTGCCGGGAGAAATCCCAGGATTTCTCCTCGTGTGAATACCCCTTAAGGCTGAACTCCATGGGACGAATATGCTGCGAATAACCGACGAATTTTGCCCGGCGGCTTTTGCTCTGCGCGTGGGATCAACACAGTGGCTGCTACGTCGCGCGCAAAGCGAGCGTGCTGTCGGGCGGCGTTCGCCAGTTATTCGTCACATAATTCGTTCCATGGAGTTCAGCCTTTATGGGGTATCCCATTGTATTTGTTCTGCGCTGCTATGGTTTACGAACTTGGACAAGGAAGACTAGAAGGACACACATACACACGAAGGCGCAACTAACAACTGGTTTATTTTTCCTTCCACACCATGGATGAAAGAAAAAAACACATAGGAAAGATGAAGAACAAAGGGAAAGACATAATCAGATCCTAAACAATCATGCAAGTGTCATCTCAAAATTAGATATTGGCTGCAGCGGCCCCTACACTTGCCCGCTACTCATCATGATGCGGCATACTTTTTTAGCAAGTCTATTTCTTTTTTGTTAAGGAAAACCGACGGTTCACTGACGCACGTTCCGTGCTGCCCTGACTTCATCAAAAAGGCCTCCATAATTTCTCGTTTCGTCCTTTCACTCGATCTTTCCAAGATGGACGTTGATCCAAATAAAGCATCGCAGGGGCATCTGGAACAATGTGCTGCGAGATTCCCTGGTGCTTGCAACTGCTCACACGCGTATTTGTGTTCCCGTAGCCTCTCATTTAAACACCTACCCGTTTGGCCTATATAGGATTTTCCGCACGATAAAGGTATTTTGTAGGCCACGCCTTCAACGCACTCTACGAACTTGCTCCGGTGTTGTACTTGACACCTCATTTCGCCCCTCTCTTGATCTCCGGATTTTTGACCTTGTGACACAAACCTTTAAGCTTATGTGGGGCCGAATGCACTACACGGACGTCGTGTTTTGCTGCGACCTTTTTGAGCCTATGCGAGATATTTTGGAAGTAGTGCAGAACTACTACAGGCTCGCATAGGCTCAAAAAGGTCGCAGCAAAACCACGACGTCCGTGTAGCACGTTGAGTTTCATTTCTCCTATCTCTTTATTGCTGCACCGTTGGTTAGTTTGCGTGCTGTAAAGTTGAGGACGAAGAATCAGTGGATTAGGGTGCCTGTGTTTGTAGCAGATGTCCATCAATGAGGTACAAACACAGGCACCCTAATCCACTGATTCTTCGTCCTCAACTTTTACAGCACGCAAACTAACCAACGGTCAGCAATAAAGAGAAGGAGAACTGAAACTCTGTTTTCTACGATCGCTCGTACGAAGAGCAGAATCAATAAAAAAGTCTTGGGCACCGTTGCGGAGAGCACAAAGAGTGAAACTCACGTGACTTCCGGTGAACCCACTTTTAGTGACGTAGGTCGATGCCTCCCTTCTGACCGCCTCGACACCTTGCGGTACACTGCTACGTTACAGTACAATGGCGGGAACTTTGAATTGGGCCTCGTATTTCTACTTTTTATAAAAAACCTACGCAACTCTATAGTGAAATATTTTTTGTGATGTCCTGATATGCCATTTCAAAGCCTAGCATGAAAAAAAATTTGGCGTGTCAGAGGTTTTTTAAGAGTAGACAGAGTGTGCGTTGGCACACTTTGCTGTGAGCACATGTTGATTACAGTAGGTCGTTTTCTTAGCTGCTTCTGTAACCGAAGGCAGAAAACCAGGCCCTACGCCAATTAGAAAAAGCGATCCGGAATGTCGCAGCAGAAGCTGGATGTTGACGAAAAAATGGCTCAAGGCGGCCATTTAAATAATATTATAACTGCAAACGCACACGCACTTTGTCCACTGAACTCGCGGCAAATCAAAACATTTCGCCCATAAAAAAATATCGTTCAGCCTTTCCACTCTCGTGAAGAAGGAAGACCAGCGGAGCTGTACTCGATACACTGTGTGCTTCTTCTTCGTCGTCGTCTGTTTTTCGCCCTGTTTTCTACGATGAATTCCAACCAACACGCCCAACTATCCATTTTCTATTACAGCTAAAGGTTGTCGCCATCTACGAGCGACGGCGGAAACCATACTGGTTGAGTTCTTGCCGAACGTCGCTTATCGATGGCGGTAGCTGTCCAGGTAGGTTTGTGTCGACATACATGGGCACGATCCTGGGGAACCTAGCCCTTCAACGGCTCCGCTGTAAAAATCATTGATTGAGAGCGTTGCCGGCAAAGCAATAAAGAATGGGAAACAGTAATTGGACACACTGCCAGCGAAACTAGTTGTTCCTAAAGCCACTAAATGAAGCTAGACATAGTTGCGAAATATTCTATTTGTGATTAAAAACCTAATAAATGAGGCGTAATAATGGTACTATTTAGCACGTAGCTCATTTAGTGGCATTAGTTTAGCTTTTGTCAGCACTTTAGATAAGAGACACTGCCTCGAGCATAGCAAGAAGTCTGATTAGAAAAACATGAAAGAGTTCGCTCGATTGCAGTGGTCACCGTCACGATCGCGCGCGCCTGTCATTCTATTCTTTTAAAGCCTGAATGTCGGTTTGCTTTCATCGCTCTGAAGTTTTGCCTCGTTATTTAGGTAATGTCTTGCCTTTAATTCAGCCGGAACATTCTACTTTGCGGTCATGACCTTGACAAGAGTGTCTCGTGCTCAGTTCTCCCCTATTCGCTTTAATTTAACCGCCCTAACTTGATATATATTTTCGTTTGGCAGCTGCCTACTACCTTCCCATTCGTCTTCACATCCGAAGTCCGACTCTGCAAATATGGGTAAGCTGCTGCAGGATTCAAAACAACTTTCCTGGTTTTTCTTTAAGTTGTTAAGTTGTGCCTCTTATGTTATTTTGTTCGGGTTATGAACTTCATGGATGAAATGATGGCCTCATTCGCCATTCATTCACGACATATATTGTTATTTTATTAGATGTTTATCTCATCTCAGACTTAATATTTAGTTTATACTCGAAGATTATTTTCCAATACAGACGTATGCCAGATTTTATGTATTTGTTTACTAGTTGAAATAATGCCTGTACATGCTCATTCATATCGGGTTGC